>ML737137.1:0-195506 GCA_009193545.1 Aspergillus arachidicola
TTCTTCCGCGGTGAGTCAGGGTTTTCCATGGGGTTCGTCGTCGTGGGTTAAGGAATATTCTGTTCTCTTGAAGGGTTTCTTTTGTGTATACTTGGTAGCCTTATATTTGATATAGCACATGATATTGACTACCATTATGACTCTTCTACTATCTATAGGGAACGAAAATAGGAACAAAGACCGCATTCAGCAAAACCGCACAACCACACGAAGACAAGACCCAAAAGCATAATAAAATTAAATAAAATTATTTTTATCCAAGACAAGCTTTCTAGTTAACCTTGATTGGAAATTTTAAATCGCGCATGTCAGCCACGTGTGGTCCTCGCCTGAGAAAAACCCTCCTATATATGCCGCATGAGTAACATATAACCATCTACCCTCCTTGGCTTACCTTCTTCATATCACGCCCGAACAGATCCTCCTGCTCTAGGATTGATTTCCCATCCTCAGTGTCCAACTCTACATCGATGAATAACCTCCTTGCAATCCTTTGCCCGATCGTCCCTGCGCTGGTATGCCGTAACCGCAGACCGGGTGGTTGCTTGCTAGCACTTTTGGAAGAGCCTCGTCCTCCTTAAGGCTGACTTTGGGGTATACATGCCTTGAGAATACTCGGTGATGGGGTAATGGAATATATTGTTTGTTGTAGGTTATTGGTTCGGCTTGAGATGCTTACCAGTGCTGATCATGTTCAGTTTGATAGATTGATCACCGCTCGTTTCGTTCGTTATTTCGTCGGTGCTAATCCTATCGCACAAAGTCCAAGAGAGAAAAAAGAAAAGAAAAAAGTGGAGACGAAAAGAAAACTCATAAATCCACAATGGTTCAAATGGATCGTTTCATGAACATCCTGCGCAAACCAGGCGCCAAGCCTGAGATCCAGGGTGTCGCTCCCACCCAACATGTGGCCGGAAAAGAGGCCCTTGACTATCCAGATGCCAAGGGCTATATACCCAAAAGCAAGCCGAAAATGCTCGATCGCTGGCTGGACTTCGTCGTCCGAGTGTCTGGCTCCGAGCCCGTCTTCTTCCTGATCCTCGCGGGCCTACTCACCTGGGCTCTACTGGGGATCAAGTACGGATCGACCGATAGCTGGCAGGTCCTGATCTCTGACATTCAGGCCATCGTGAGCTACATATTTGACTCCTTCCTCGTGAGACAGCAACTGAATGCATACGAAGAGGAGATGGTAGTAGCCGCTGAGCTGGAGTCCCGGATCCTCAGCCACAACAGGATGCTCGCGAAGCTCCATCAAACGCTCGAAGCACAAGATCAAGAGAAAACCACCCACCTAGTCAACCTAGTCAAGGAGCACCAGAACGCCCTCGAGTTCGGTACAGAGCTCCCCGCGGAAACGCGATTCGGACGGACCATCACCTGGGTCTCGCATGTAATCGGCCACCTGGGCACCATCACGCTCTTCTGGGCGGGCGTCTTCACCTGGATCGCCCTGGGCCATCGCTCCCAGTACAGCGACAAATGGCAGCTATACATGAACTCCGCCTCGTCCGCGCTCATGGTCTTCATCTTCGCCTTCCTCGCCAACATCCGCGAACGCCACGCCGCCTACACCCGCAGCTGTCTCGACGCAATCTTCCAAGTCGACGCCTCCCTCGAAGCCAAGCTCCGCCATCTCACCGACGACACCCTCCCCAACGACATCGTCATCATCCCAGCACCACGAGTGAGCAAAATCCAACGGGCAATCTTCTACTACGCCGACTTCGTCGGCACCCTCGTCGGCATCGCCATCCTGGTCGCCGTCATCATCATCTGGATCGCCATCGGCCCCCTCCTGCACTTCGATTCCAACTGGTGGCTCCTCATCGGCACCTATGCAGGCCTAATCGGAATGAACGACGGCTTCGTGCTCCGCAACATGCAAGCCCGTCTGCGCTGCTACGTCGACGCCGAATTCGCCCGCATCACCGCCCAAGACGCGACTCTCTTCGCTACCGCCGGGATTCCCGCGCCCAGCGACGAGGTCGTTCAGGGTGAGTCGCTGACACGGCGCGTGTCGGAGACGATGGGGCGCGTGTGCGCGCATGAAATCACGGTCGTGTTGGGGTTTCTGACGATCTTGGGCTTGATTGCCGGCGCTAGTGCCATGCGATGGACGATGACCGGTCAGTTGTTGTGTAATGTGCCGCCGAGCTTGATCGAGTCGTTTTTCATGATTGTGTTGGTAACGGGGCATAATTCGGCCGACGATCGGATACGGGTGGATCTGAGAAACACATATGCGAGGCGGTTGCAGTTGCTGGGGTTTGTCAATGCTGTCCAGTCAGTTTGGTAAGTTAGGGCTCCGCTGGAGGATCGGGATAGGGATAGGGGGTGGATTTGGTAATTGCGAGTAGGCAGTGCAGTACAGTATGTACCGAGTGCTATTCAGGATAAAAGTTTGCTCTTTCTGACTCCTATTTTATTCATTTATTTTTTCGGGGTTTCAATTTATTTTCAATTTATTTTTCTAATTTTTTGTTCTTTTTGATTTATATTTTTTTTCCCCTTCAGCCAGCCGTTTTCCTCAACGCTTAATTACGGAATATTCCACACCAGAACAGTAATCCACCCGCCGATCACTCCCTTATATTAAAAAAACACAACAAAAACCCTAATAGAAAACCTCCCCCACCGTTCAGCGGTAGTGCGCGTTAGCAATCAATAACTCAGCAATTCTGCGACGTCATAAACATGCCCCACTCAACGTTCCCTAATTAAAATCCCAGATTTACCGAGAATCTCTGGGACTCGGCCGGTGAACACGTCTAGACACTATGTCGGTTTTTATATCGGCTCGTGTAGTGTGTCGTGTGTTTGTTGGTGGAGGGACTAATTATCCCTTGCTACTTGGTGGTGTTGTATTGATTTAAGTAGAGGGCTGATGTTGAGCTGGTTATGTTCGGGGTTGTATAGGGGGATGTCGAGGTATTACATATATGATATTTGCATACTCTGTAGGGAGGTTTTGTTTGTGGATTTATATTATTGGAATTGTGTAGTGTGTTTTTATTGTATAATAATTGGCGGAATTGATTATTTGAATTGAGGTTTACTGTGTTGTTGTCATGATTCTAGAGCCTAGTTTGATAGAGCTGCTGTGTATACTATGCTGCAAAATATATATCCGACATGACAATCACCATGGGATTTAACCCAAACAAGGACTTGAATTATTCCAGACATAGCTTACTTTACTGTCTGGTCACTAAAGAAAGACATTTCAAATTCTCAACTAGAGAATAAAATCTACTTTGTAATATTCATTGTGTCTCGGGCAGTGATATTATTCTCTATTTAACCGAGAGTGAACCACAACAGTTGTAACCCACCAAAAGGAACAACAAACCAACACAAACACAAAAAGCCCTAACAATCTCAACATCTGTTCTATTCTAGTTTCTCACTAAGATAGAAATACATCGAATCAATGGCCGAACTTCATAGAAGACTGTTTATAATCCAACGGACATAACGGACATAACCTCATTTGTAAGCACCCAACTGCCAAGACCAAATGAGCCAGTCATGATGGCATCAGCAGTGATATTCTCGCGAAATTATAAAATCAAGAAGAAATCCAAGACAATCATAATCAATTTACATCGAATTGCATTAATTTAATCGATCATCGTATATATATATATAAGACTACGGAACAAGCAGAAGCGAGGAACCAAACGCGACCGAGAAAATGACCAAGGTCGGCATCTTCCCCGCGGCAGGCGGCCTGGGAACCAGCATCATCAACCACCTCGTGAAACTCATCCCCGCCGACCAACTCATCCTCATCGCTCGCAAACCCGATTCCCTAGCTGAACTGAGTCGTCTCGGCGCCACAGTCCGACGCGCAGACTATGAAGATCCCTCGTCGTTGGAGCGCGTGTTTGATGGGGTGGACGTGTTGATGTTGATTTCGTATGCGTCGTTTGAGATTCAGTATCGCGTGGAGGTGATTCCTCTCTCTATCTCTCCCTTCTCGGACAGATTACCTGGGCAATAACTGACTACGGCACAGGCCCATCGAAATGCCATCGACTGCGCGCGTCGCAGCGGCGTCAAGCATATCTTCTACTCGTCGCTCGCGTTTGCGGGCGATCTCACCGACTCGAGCGTGGCGCACGTGATGGGCGCCCATCTACGAACCGAGCAATACCTGGCCGATCTACAAGCGCAGAGCCACATTACCTACACAGCGATTCGCGAAGGTCTCTACTCGGAGTCGTTCCCGATCTACACGGCCTGGTTCGATCTGGCGCATCCCGTGGATGAAGTTACGATCCCACACGCTGGTTCCCCGCCGGGGGTCACGTGGGCCAAACGCGACGAACTCGGCGAAGCCACCGCCAACTTAATCGCCTCGTACGTGCAGGACCCGCGGTCCTTCCCATACGTGAATCGACTGTTGTTGCTCTCAGGACCGCGCGAATATTCGCTGCAGGAGACCGTGGAGATCCTGGGTCGTGCCGTCGGGCGAACGGTTCGGATTCGCGAAATCTCGCCGGATGAGTATGCGGCATTGCCGACGCATGGCACGAAGCATACCTATCATGGAATTAACCTAGCCAGAGAGTGGGCCACGGCGTGGGATGCGATCCGGCGCGGCGAGACGGCGGTGGTGACGCCGCTGTTGAGGGAGATCTTGGGGCGCGAGCCCGAGGACTACGAGACGACGATTCGGGGATTAGCCCGGGAGGTGAGCAGGAAGCAAGTTAATTAGGGCTGATTTGGGGAGCCTCCGGTGTACTGACTAAGGGGTATTTGGGTGAGGGGGTTATATATAGCACCAGGTCATGTGACCCCGTCGCGGGGTTGCCCTCACCTGCAACCTCCCCATCAATACTACGGATCGCCACGAGCGCAAACACCACCACCATGCATCCTATACACCCAGTAAAGGTAGTCGGCGATGGAGGACACTCGTCACATCGTCCGTAGCAGTTTTTCTGGCGATGTTCGAGGGTTCTTGGTCGCGTTGTAGATACACCGCTGGTTGGTCGGCACAGATCTCACCCGGCCGCCAGGGACCGCCGCATCTGAACCACGGCATCTAGCAGTAGCGCACCCGAGCTAGCTTAGCCAACGGCTGACCTCAATCTTGGATCCGGGGCAAGGTGCAGTTCCCCCCGCTGGTGGTCAGAGCTTCTGGAACTCAATCTGAGTTCGCAAAAAAATGCCCCTCTCGTACCTGCACCTCCCAGAACCTACAGCACGACTGTAATCACCAGTCGGCCGTCGTACAGACCTTGCTGAACGTCATCCGGACCGCCGTTTCTCAGATCTCGCGTGGTTTCGCGTGTTCTTCAGCCTCTGCGTCCGGGATTGGGATCGGGGACAGGAGGGTGAAGATTACCCCGCGGCTCGCAGGATCAGGGCTGCAGATTGGCCAGAGATCCACTCGGCTCTCCCCAGTGTTTTGGGTCACCACACCACGATCAATCCATGCATGTCATGATCCAGTGCAGGATAAAAGTATCATGGTGGCATGGCGGATAAGGTCTGTAACCCATCACGGCAGGTATGCCTCTTCAGCCATGACATCCTCATGGCAGCCAAGCCCTAAGTCCAAAGTCAGCGCTACCGCACCAAAAAAAAAAAACCCCCAAATTAAAATAATACTAAAAAATAATAAAAAAAAGAGGGGTAACAAGAATGGGTAGGGCTGAGCCCCTCCATCAGCAAAGATACTGTACCTCAGATACCAACACGTTGACTCGGACCCCTCAATTCCGCCTCGCCAAACTCCTGAGACAGATCTCGTCCGAATGGAAAAAATTTTCAGTGGCAGGTGACCACCTCGATTGATTCTCACCCGAATTGATGCATCTTCTCGG
Organism: Aspergillus arachidicola; assembly: GCA_009193545.1. Taxonomy (NCBI): domain Eukaryota; kingdom Fungi; phylum Ascomycota; class Eurotiomycetes; order Eurotiales; family Aspergillaceae; genus Aspergillus; species Aspergillus arachidicola. The sequence goes on from ML737137.1 coordinate 5,838, forward strand.
GCGATATCATCGGGAGTTTTCGAGACATGATCGAAATGACCAGTATCAGAATGGTTGGTGATGGATTGCCAAAGTGACGAATGACGCAACTTGGCGGGAGTGCAGCTCTGAGATGCCGGATCACACCACTGGGTTTGACAGGAGAAGAAAGAGGAAAAAAAGAAAAAGACCCTCTCAGTCCGGCTTCCGAACGGGGGAGCCGAGGGGTACTAGACTACCGTCTGCGGGTTAACTTTACTACGGGAGGTTAATTATTAGCATTTTGTTCGATCCACCCTGTCATCGTTTGCCTAGATTGGGTTAGTGTGGAGGAACCAATCTTGGGATTTTGAGGTATGGAAGTAGTAGTAGTTGGTACTCGGGGTATTTCTTTTTTGGAGTGGTCGTCTAGTGGACTGTGTGTGAGTGTGTTTGTGTGAGGATAGAGAGGTAGTATCGATATGTGCTATTCTTAGAGGAATCCCTGCGCCCAATAGCCTGAAGACTATTGGGAGAACTTTTCCCAGAGCAGAAAAGGCTGCGAAACACTCAGAGAAACCATCGACGTCGCAAGGGAACTTAATTTTCCGCAGTCACCTCGATTCATCGCCGAGGGTATACTTCCCCTTGTGGAAGGGCGATGCGGACAGTTGAGCAGCAACACGTGTGCAGACTGTGGACGGTACATCTACGATCCGAAGTCATCTGTTGGGTCACGAGTCATGGTGGCAGCGTGGAGGAGAAAAATTCTCCGACAGAGGATGCAAGTGTCAAGACTCAAGAGAGAGTGAAAAAAGAAAAAGAGAAATAAAAAATCAAAAATCAAAAATGGACACGTTCCTCGGATGAGTGAAAGCGAGGGAGTGATTGGTCGCGGAGGCAATGCCTCCTTAAGGTATCCACAGCGGATGCCCGATCCCATCCCCTGGGACTGGACGGCCTGGTCCGTGTGTCAATAGGAGTAGACTTAGGTCTCTGATATGACACTAGTACAGTACAACAGTCTGTCGTTGGGAAGAGTATTACGCAGTGCCTATCCATATAGCAGGATTGCTAATAGGGGGGTTCTGATTGGAGAATTCGTCACGTCGCAGGGGTGCTGAAGGCGTGATTGAGGCCCTCTCATTGGACCATGGGACGCTGCACAGTACGTTACATCACTCGCCTGAAGATGACCGTCATCATCTTACATACGGTACGGAAATGACTGGTTGATATATCAGCATGATGCCAGTCGACTGTAGAACAGGGAAGGATCCCACCCGGATGAAGGGAACATGATTTTACGAGTGATCATATTTTACTTACACCAAGAACATAAAAAACAAAAACTAGAGAAAAAGAAAAGGGAACAGATATCTGCATTGAACGAGTTCAGCGTCATCACCAAAGTGTAAATAATTAAGGGAGAGAATTAATTTGGATGTACCCCGAGTCTAGCGAAAAGGACGACGGAGTACAAAGTGGTCAAGGTCTTGCTCAAACAGGAAATAATCACGCCTCAGGCGTTCCTCAACGGACGGGCAAAGTCGGGATAAAATCAATTCCGCCATGGTTTTACTACAGAGGACACCAGGTAGGAAGTGTCCCATAAAAAAAAAGTCCGATTCAAGGCCATGACACGGCCGGATGATCGGTCCCGAGACTCGGCCGGACTCCTCTTGGCAGTTGAGCCTTTCCGTTTCTTCCCTTCAACGGTCGTGCATCGATCCCAAAGTGTCTCCACCTCCCTGGTCCCTTTCCTTTTTTAATTATTATTTTTTACTTTTTTACTCCTGACTGGACATGGCAATGACGACTGTCATCGGAGCCGACCGAGTCTGGATGCTGATGATCCGGCTGGGGTGATCTCGGTTGTCCTTCACCGGGCAAATCACTTGTGCTGCATACTAAACTAATAATGATTTGGTGGAATTAAGTGCGTTTTCCACTCTACTGGCCCTTAATTACATCACCGTGGTAAAAAAAAAAAGCTTTCGTTTCCTTTATAAAGAAGCTTCACACTCGCCGCCGTTATTCTAATTTTCTCTACCAGATCCACGGTTCCAAGATTAAGAGCTTTTTCGTGATATTTATATCCATTCCTCTCCCCCCTGCGATATCAGATTCCGATCTATATCTCCATCTACCATAACAACTATACTATCTTGTCGACGTTCGACTACCACAACAACAACATCAATTATCACCACCATCAATGGCATACACTAGAACTGATCCTTCGTTCACCCTGAGTGACGACGAACGCATGTACATGAGCCACCACAGCCCCATGCATCGCCCTTACGATACCTTCGCCGCCCCCAAGGGTCCCGATCCCTTGTCGGCCAACTGGAACTACGATAGTGCTATTGATCTGTTCTCGCTCAACACCATGATGCCCGAGAACTTCGCTCTCGATGTGCCCAATGAGCCTATGGGAGTGGACCCCAAGGATTTCCCCGCGGATTTCTTCGCGCCCCCTCCTGATATCAGTGGATTCACCATCTCCAACCACTCGGGCGAAGATGCCGGTTCTATCACTTCGGTATGTTCCTACTCATCGGATATACTCTGGGAGCCGCGACTAACATTACCATAGGATCTTGAAAGTGATGATCAGTCTTGGTCACCCACCTACGCTGCTCCCGCTGAGATGCTGCCTGCCCCCGGAAGACAATCCACCCGCCGCAAGACCACCCCAGCTGTGAAACGCGAGACGACATGGTCCTCCAGTCCAGAACTCGCACCCCAAGAATACCCCGCCCACACTGCCCCTCAGACGACTCCCACATCGCCTCCCGCCAACCGCAAGATGACCCGCACCACATCGGTGGACTCCAATGCCAGCACGGGCCAGACCACGACGGCCACGACGACCAGTGGGCGCAACGCTGCAAAGCGTGCCGCACACAACATCATCGAGAAGCGGTATCGCACCAACATGAACGCCAAATTCGTGGCCCTGGAGAAGGCCATGTGTGGCGGAGTCCAGAAGTCGAGCAAGAGCGGGTCAGCGTCGCTCAAGAAGTCGGAGATCCTGACCAACGCCATTGCCTACATGCAGGAGCTGCAGGAAGAGAACAAGGCCCTCCAGAAGGAGCTGGCTTTGTTCAAACAGAACATGGTCCCCAGTGGGATGTGGCGACATACCAAGGGGGTTGAGACATTTCGCGCCTAATTTTTGATTGTCTCGTGTCTCGCCCTGGTTATGACTGTCATGTTCTTGTACAATATATTACCCTAATGAGTCGAGTACTCTCCATTCGTTGATTGATCGAGTTGGTTGGCGAAAAGGTGTCTGGTCGTGATATACCCAAAAGTTGCTTTTTTGTTTGAATTTTTACTATTATTCTATCTCCTATGTCAGCAGTTAGACAATACAATCTCCCCCACTTCGACACTGCAGTTGAGATGCATGGAGTAGAGCGTATCTGGTAGAGGAGAAACAAGTAGATCACACTAGACTTACCCCTCCTTTTCCACGGTCCAGCCACAGCCAGCACTAAAATGACCCCACCAGCCAGTTGTTATGGCGATCAGCGAAAAATCTCCGACGATGCAGCCCCATCCTTGCACATCACACCGAACCCTAAATCCCCTGCCTCACCGTGCCCTAACAAAACTCCCTCGCCTCCATTCCACCGCCGTCACGGCCTTCCGAAATAACGAGTCGTCCCTCAAGGGACCACTTAGTCCCATACGCAGTAAAACAGGATAGACCGATCAACCATCTACCACCTGCCCAAACCAACCTAGCTCCCAATCCCCCAATCCCTCAGTCCCTACCCAACCCACCCGTCAACCACCAGGGAAGGCAAGTCTGCAGAAGTTCTAGACCAAAGCCAGAAGAAAATCTCCGACAATATCCATAAGGCACCCGCTACGCTAAAACGAACTCCATTCACCCGGTCTAGACCAAGCGGGTCCGTCGCCTTGTTTGATTCCTTCCGCCTTTGATTGGCATCCCAACTCATTTCACGTTTTAAGATTAAAAAAGAAAAAGTCTGAAAATCATATTTTTGAATTTCGCTGGCTCACAACGGCCCGGTTCCGCCTCGGAAATGACACATTGGTCCTCCGCCCAGTCCATGTAGGGTCGCGTGGGTCTATGACATGATTTATTGTGATTCGGACTGTGCTTACATACATTCGCCCATATTTCTTTTATAGATGGAAGGTAGTTATTGGGCTCTGCCTTTCTTTAGGTACATTGTTTCTTACGTGGTGTATGTACTGTACCTATCCTACTTGCTGACACCGATACTTGCGATCGAGCAGATCGTCGGACGTTTTTCGGCCGATGGGATTCGTGTTGACACCTGGTCTGGCGTGTCGGGTACCTTGACTGCGACTGGGGGTGGTTACTTGATGACACTGTATGATTTGTAGTCCTTGGTGCTTGACGGTGTGTTCCGGATGTGTCTGGGTTGGATGTGATAGTGATCGGTGTGATGATCGTGATCTTTTCTTGGGGTATCCTGGAAGAGTGAATCCCTTGTAGGATTTGCTTTTTTCGGGGCTGAAGTCTTTTCACTCATTGTGTAGGATTGTAGTATGGTAGTTTTGAAGCATATAAATGGGTTATCGTAGACCCTGATGTATTCCGCCGTAGGACATTGACGTCAGATTAAGATTCGAGTGTGGTGTTACAATCCAGTCTATCTTGTCCCTATTGAAGATCAACAAAGAGAAAGAAAGAGAGAAATGTCCAAGACAACATCTTCTTCGTACGTGACTACCCCCTACTTCCAAGTTTCGTCTTATCTATCCTAATCTGGGACCAATACTCCAATCAAACAGAACTAAATCAACCCCCACAACCACTACAACAGCACCAACGGAAACAACTCCTAACACCAAGCCCCCGAGTACCTCATACCAGACTCCCCGGAGCCACTCCGAGCTGGACAATATCTCCCGGTACCGGGAGAGTCCGTCCTGGACGGAGCCGTATTATGCTACCGAGCGCATGAAGGATAGAGAGGGTCATCGGAGACGTATTGGGGATGTGATTAAGGGGGTGGAGGGTATTTTGGGTCTGGAACCTGAACGGCCATAGAGAGGTTCTGGTATGGTGTATTGGGATGGGGGTATGGAGGTTGTACACTTATGTTAGAGGGGTGTAGGGAGATGGCGTTAGTTGGGGTTGGTTTTAGGGTTTGAAGGGATTTGGGATATGATGGGATCGGTAAAATATTAGATGGGTTCTTGTATTTCTTTGTGAATGTGTCTACAGTGCTCTACGGCAATCCCCGCTATCCTCTTTTCTCTGATCTAGACACTTGGTAGTAATGTCGGAGGTGGTGAGCTAAGCAGAGGAGGATGATCCTAGAGATGCTTTGAATATTAGTCAGAGGGTATGTCACTCGAAGGCTTTAACGTGGATGTTGTATTCCGCTCACTAATGTGATATGATAGCCAGTAAGACACGGAGTTGTCCAGTCACTCCAGGTATCTTGAAGCTTGTACCCATGTAAAAAGCTAGATACGCTTCTAATTACATTCTCGCAAAAGAGAGCGTCCAAGACGCACGAAATTTCTAGTCTTAGATTGTAACCTCCCTCCAAAAATAAAAAAGATCGCAAAACCAAATGAATCATAATTCATCGAATAAATCAACCCCCTATTTCGGATCATGCGCAACAACCTCAATCTCAACCCTCATATCATCCTCCCCCAACCTCGTAACCCCCACACAAGTCCACAACGGCTCATGATCCGGCATCCACTTCCTAAAATTCCTCACCATAGCCTCCAACGCCTCATTATTAATCGGCACATGATACGAGTTGACCCGATACACCTGCGCCCAGCCCTTCCCGCCGGCCGTCTTGAGCGCCAGATCCACGTTCGCGAACGCCTGGTCAATCTGCGCGTTGATTTCTTTGTAGAATTCACCTGTCTTCGGGTCCCAGCCTCCTTTTATTCCCACCTCATGTGAGTGGAACCAAACTATATGGTATGGATTTAGGGAGGAAATGACGAACCTTGGCCGGAGCATTCAATGCGGTCGCTGATGCGGACGGCTTGGCTGTATCTGAAGTTTTGGCGGTTGCGTTCGCCGACGCCGGGGTAGTTGTAGTAGGTTAAGTGGGACATTTTGGGTCGGGCTTTAGTATCTGGGGGTTGGAATTGAGTTTGTTGTGGTTTTTGGATGGGTTTATATAGGGTTTGCGGTGCGGAATATATCTTCCGCTGATGAGGTCATAGCCCGGGAGTGGAAGTTTTATCGAGAGAGAGATGCGTGGACTGACAAATCAATCTTTGGTGTTGTTTCAAGGGTTATGTCTTAGGTGGGGTTTAATAGGGTTGGTTTTGGGTGGTATTATTGTGTCCCTCTTCTAGGTGTATGGTTGGTGTCGATTGTTGACAGATATATACACTACCACATCCGCTCCCAATTGATCTGATTTAGGATATCAAAGAACCCGTAATCGACGGGCAGTGATTCCATCGGGACTGACAGTTCCAGTTGATTTGCCAGTGCGTTGCCCGGGTTGACGCTTGGGTTGGATTCAATCTCGTCGATGACGTTTGGCAGCTCGACGCCTAGGTCGAGTGGCGGACTGGGGTTTGTTTCGAACGGATAGAGCCCTTTTTCTACAGAGAAAGTGTCATCTGAGACGACAGACTGGCAAAGCTTCCGCAGATTATGTCCGATATGACCTGCCGGATACCATGATTGGGATAGCTCGTCCAGCACTGTTAGACACAGGGTCAGTTTGTTCTTATGTGATGGGGCGTTGAGATTCTCGGTTTCGTCGAGGAGGACGAGTGCTGCGGATAGTGTGCAGTGCGTTGCTGTGATTGGGCTCAGGTGGTATCCTCCGAACGTGTGTCGGTATTTCTGGGCGACGAGGCAGATGGAACGGGCGGATTCGCGGCAGATTGAGTGAGCCAGGTCGGTGGTTTCGTTTTTGGGTTTCGAGGGTGGGTTCTCTCTCATGATGAATGGCTTTGCTAGGAGGATCCTTGCCGTGTGGTACACCATGTGGAGTGTGTAGGCTTGGGGGATGTCGTTGGTACGGTCGATTCTTAACTCTGTGGGAAGGTCGTAGAACCAGGATCTAAGGTCTAGGAGACAGGACTTGAGGAAGGCAGGTCGTTGGTGCTCCTTGAGGAGGGGTTTGGGTGCCCATCTGATATCGTTAGCGGAACCCTGTAGGTGGACTGAGGCATTTGTTACAATGATAAAGTGATTCGTTCCTGTATTCGACATACGCCAATCATAGCTCGCTGTAGCGGTCTGAATGCTTTCTGCGCTGCACTCATCTCTATATTGAATACTGGATCGTCACCCGGCACTTTGACGGCTCCTTGGGAGTCCTATATTTGTCAGAATACTGTGCCAGCTACAACCCAATCGTACTTACAAGCATAGAGCATATACGTCCTGTATAACTGGATGACAACTTATCATGACAATACAAGGTCCAGTATATCTGTCGCCTGAGTTGAATCTCTCGTGGAGTCATCGCATTGGTCTCTTCAAATCCAGCTGGATCCAGATTCAAGCCCATATCGAGGCTCAATCGGTTCGCCATCCCATGATGTAACCAGCCAGCGGCGTCAGCCCCCATTGCCTGTTCCCATTAGCATGTACGAACCCTGACAGACACAAGCCATGCTGTCTTACAATATACACCATGCCAATCAGGCCTAGTGCTTGGATAGTGGTTAGACTGGGCCTTTCCATCTCCCTGTGGAGCTGGGTTTTCGCTTCTTCGAGGAATGATTTCCCCGCTGTATTTGGATCATCTGGGTCCGATCGGACATCGACACGATCGGAATACCGTGACCCCAAAGCAAGAATGCAATTATGCAGCAGCGGAGTCCAGTACCGTCCACCATTATTCATACTTTCCCTGAAGAGCTCCTCATCGACCACAGCATACCATGGCTGCTCCCACCTGAAGTACAGATCAATCAAATGGTCCTGGACGTCCTTAGGGACCCCCATCCCAGCCGTGATCGGGTCAATGGGGTCGATATACCCGTAGCTATCGGATACTTGATCTGGCGGAGAGACCGAAAAGGCAGAACCATCAAAACTAACTCGATTACTAGAAGAATCCTGAAACTGAAGTCGCCCGCTCGTCGGCCCGAAATACCTCATCTCGCCGTCTTGGTCGAAATTCAGCGATTCATCCAGAGCAAGCCTGCCCTTGAAATTCTCGGCCAAGCTATCCATATCCGAAGAGGCGTCGTCGTGTCGTATACTACCGTTCATACCGGACTTCTTATCTAACGGCAGTTGTTCGGGTACATTCGATTCCCTCGCATCAATCCCATGCCGTTCCAGCAGTCTTTCTAGCGATTCTATCCTCTGCCGCAAGAGAAGCACATATGTCTTAGACGCCGGTCTCCGACCATCCTCCGCGACAGAATACTGACACGGAACACGCCATTGTGAGCATCTGGAGCAGGATGGTCTGTTTCCATCGCACTGGTGGTCTCATTAGTAATCCAATCGCCGGTGTCGGTTGGCCTATGCCCACTTGTTGATCATGTAGCCACTTGACTAACCTTCGCTCGACGCCGGCGACATTCTTCACATGCTCTAGTGGTGTATTTACCGCGCTGTCTACTTGCATTTCTACGGGAGTCGGAGGACATGGTGGTGAGGTGACATGTAGAGAGAGAGTTCGGGTCAATTGCCTGGGGATCTGCGGCAAGACGCTCAGGTCTTGGCGTCTGTGGATCCACCGCAAGATCTATGGATCTGCCTTGTTGGTCACAGGTTATGGAAGCTTTTGCCTTCTACGGGGATTTGTCGGAGAATTCTATTAACGGCTGGTAGGATACGTATATCTATTGGATGTTAAAAGGAGTTATTCTGTAAAGCATTGTGTTCTTTCGTTTCAGAGGTTAGGGCTTTACAAATCACATAGTGAGCACCTCATTCCGAATAAGATTCCTCGATGTGCACCAAAACCTTGTTACTTTGTATTCAAATTAAGTTCAGAGCCTCCACTTCCGTTTCCGGGAGAATACGAGATCTAGACTGTCGGAGTTCTTTGGATAGAATCCGCAGAGTTCCGTATAATCTAACTCTGTCTTATCAGACCCGCAGTGATGGCTTTTCCTGGTAGGAGCTCTTGTGCAGCTTCAGATAGGCTGGGTATTCAAGCCGTGTTGTGTTAATTAGTTTGCTCTAGACAGTCGCAAAGGTATAGAGCCACTTGCAGAGGAGCTCTTCATATCGAGATTTGGTATTAATTAAGCAGTCATCCTACTCAGCTTAGTCTGCTCGTCTTCAGGACGGGTGTTGGTCTTTCCACCATCAACTGGGTTTCAGTCTCCATGTTAACATGTTGTATAAACCTATCGCTCTTGGCTGCTTTCCTTTTTGCCCCCTAGGGATCTTGCTCGGGCTCCCGAGAGATTTTCAATGCAATCGAAAATAATAACATGACCACAGATCATGGATTTCCAAACGTGGTACTGATAGTGGTAGCCAGAGAGGCTGATATCAATACCGAATGTGAGATATACAAAGCCGAACCGTGTAGACTCTATCAGTATCAACACAAACCACATTCGCAACAGCCCATCAACACCATATCCTGCCAAACCCAACACGATAGTATCCAAAGCCCAATAATCAAACAAAAGACATCCTCTCATCCAACCTCTCCACCGCATCCTCCCTCCCCATCAACTTCAACCAAACCCTCAACTCAAACCTCCCCTTATACAAATCCCTCGGATTCCCCACAAACTTGAACGTATACCCCAGGTCTTTCGCCGGTTCCTTACCATCCGTGTATTTGATAATACAAGACTCCGCGCGATAGTAATTCGTTTCATACGCGGTGAGCTTCATTCCATCCTCCGCGGTTTGGACATAGTATACCGCACCTTCAACGATGGTATCGGAGGCGTCGACTAAGCCCGGGTATTGGCCCCACATTTTACACTCGTAACCTTGGATTATCGCCGGTCGGAACTTGGGCTCTTGGTCTAGGTTCAGAATCTCGGTGACCATGCTTGGGTCGGTTAATGTTCCGTAGAAGAAGTAGGGTCCTGTTGGTGTGGTGGATTGATTGACTGTTGTTGGTTTTGGTGGTTGGTAGAAATGCTTGAGAGGAGTGTTCCGTAGTTTTAGAACGATGGGGGAGATTTTGGAGCGAGGATCTGCGGGTAGAGGTGGCGGGGGAGGAGGTCCTGGTGGGGTGGACATGGTATTTAACTATCGTGCTTAGAAATAGAGGAGTGGGATACAGTGAGATTGAGATTTTGAATAGATCGGAATTATAGATGAGGTGTTATACGATCAGTTTAGAGGGAAGTGTAGGGATATGAGGTATTGCTTTGGAGAGTTGTTTCTGTAGTAGGAGTACATAACCATATATGGCTTTGATGCCAAGATATTTGATACAAAAGTGAGAGTGACTTATGATATTCATTGTCATCTAGACTACTGTATCTGATATAACATATACTATCTCGTAACAGTCAGACAGTGATACTATAGAACCGTCCATTCATTCCTGGATCTTGCTCGACACACCACTACCGAACAGTAGATCTGTCCTCGTCTCTCGATCCCAAACCTTCACTCCATCACTCTTCCTCTTGAAGTACAGAATCCGATGCATGGGAATAAATGCTTCATCCGTCAGATCAGCCTTCCACTGCCCCACTGGCATCTCCCTCTCCCCAAGGAAGCGATCATCATAACCAACAATATAATCCTCAATATCGAATTCTGCATCCCAGCGAAGTCGGCTTAGGACATCACTAGCGGACCGTAGCTTTGCCCCTTCGGGCATCGCGACGGCCTTTGCGCCACGGATTGGTATGGTCCGCTGGCGTGGCTGCGCTAATTCTTCATCCTCATCAAGTTCAATCTCACCATCATCGTCGTCGAATGATGCTTCATCGTAGGCCGCATTTCCCCAGTTGGAACTATCAACCCGAAGACCGCTGAGTGCAGAGGGCTGGACTAGGCTAACATCAACCCAGCTAGAGGAGCTGTCGAAGTAGTTCTCATCTTCACGGATTTGCTCTGCAAAGCTATTCAGCACGGCTAAGAGGGAGATCTGGGCCGATTGTCGGTCGGCATCGCTCAATGGTGTTGCCCCTGGCGTACTTTCCCTAGTCAGACCAATCAAATAGCAACCTTGATATTCCTTGGTAGTCTCATCGACTTCTTCCATATCTGTGAATCGAGCTGGCCAAATCCGTGCTTGAATATCGGGAAATTTTCGATGGATATCTATCAATAGTTAGCTTACGGCGCTGAAAAGTGAGTAATGGGTGTAACCTACCAACGAGAAGCGACACACATCGCCACTCCAACCACCCGACAAGCATCCTGCCCTTTGTCGCTGCACCGCCCCAGTATTGGACGTTGACCTTGGCATAGCTTCGATATGATTTGAGGAACTCGTCTGCACCTGTAGAGTTTTCAACAGACCCAGCCAACTGCTCCCAGGTAACATCCTGTTTTGACAGCAGCTGATCTGCCCGTTGGAATTCTTGTACAAGTGTTCTCGTTGAAGGCATAGAAGCTGCACGCGCAACGTTGACTTTCGGCTGGTGCTGGCTAAGGATCACCAAAGGCTCCCTTTGAGGTCGGAAGTATCGCGGTGGCGACTTGTAGAAGCTGGGATCATAGACGACCTGTTTCTCCCAGTTGAACTGTGCATAGTGTTTGAAGAACGTGGTGATGATGTCCGCTGCTGAGATGGTGCCGGCCTGGCGGAAGGAGAGTGTACAAATACGCGCCAAGAGCAAGGTAATGTGAATTCCTCCTAGATAGCCCAGCTTGGACGAGTAGATCCCGCGTCTCTGGGCCCAGATCTTGATAAAACGATATGCAAGACGGAACGACGCTAGGTCTGGGATTGTTCGTTGCAGATAATGCATGTCCCGCAGGGAGTTGAGCTTGAGCAAGGATTGCATAGGAAGATCAAAGGTGGAGTCACCTGCAGGGAGCTCCAAGGATTGTGGCCAGCTACAAAATGCGTTAGCTATGGTGATCTTTGAGGGAGCTTATGTGCGAATAAAGAGATTACCTTTCAACGACACGGGTTGCTGCACAATACTGCAAATCAATGCGTACGTCACGAACCTCCAACTCCAACATTATTCCGGATGCTGCCTTCACCTTGCGGAGAAGCACAACATCGCTGTCCATTGCTCGCCGTAGCTTCGCAATCATAAGGGCGAAGAATGTTCGTGGGCTGACTTGTCCGATGACCAAGATATCCATATCGGACGAGCTGTTCCACACACCGAAGCCATATGAGCCAACAGGTACGACTTCAAACAATAAATCTAATCTAGTATCGGCTGACAGATTAGCATCACGCTGGTTGACGAGCTGCTTGATCAACTCGAAAGCCTCTTTCCGCTGTGTGATTTCCTCATCAGATGGAAAGGCTTGATGCTCCCTCAGACATTCCTTCAAGCCATCGATCCCTCCAAGACTCGATGGCGCCTTTTCAACGGCGATTGGGGCTTTTTCGCTTTCCAGACCTCCAGATCTCGGACCGTCCAACTTGACTGTCGCTCTCACTCCCCAGTGGTCACTTGCAAGCTGGCTCTCATCTCTACCGGGAAATCCGAATAGGTTATATGAAAGAACTTGGAATTCTTCGCCACGCACTAGGATCCGATCGTATCGTTGAGGCCGACTATGAAAGCTTTGTCCTGCGATCCGTGCGGCGTGTTCGTTTTCAGTCGGGTCATATGTTGCACCTTCCTCTCCTTCATACGATGTCCCGAGATCTAACCTACCCTGAGGATTTCCCAGGCCACTACTGGCGGCACGACTAGCGTAGTAACAATCCAAGAGACCGGCATCAGTCAGCATGCCATCCAGAGATGCTAACACCGATGCGCCTTGCGCCGAGATCGACTTCCGCTTTAAAGCAGTATCAATGGTGTAAGACGAGGTCGTAATGTTGAAATCTCCCGCAACAACCCAGTGATTGTTGGGGTAATTTCCAGACAGATACCTGAGTACCGTTTGGAGTTGGGATCGTTTAGCCATGATAGAACTGTCAATGAGGCCACAGCTAAGGTGTACGCCCGTCACAACAAGAGGGAAGAATTTAGAATCGTGGAAGGTCCCCAGGTGCTCTAGCTGAAGTACGACTGCGCCTTTATGTCGTTTGTCGAACGGTAGCCATTCCCACCGGAACTGCCAACGGCTGAGAACGACGATGTTTCGGAGGCTGTTTAGCGGACCGACTTCGGCTTGATCGGGTGGTCCATGGGTTGCGAATGGGTAACGGAGACGAATTTCCTTGTCTCGGAGGAGGAAGGACAAGAAGTCATCAGCTACCTCCTGTAGGATGAGAATATCGGCAGTTGCAGCGTCGGAGAGCAGATTCTGCAAGAGTAGGGGATACCTCTCCGTCGGAGGCGGATGGGGAGATTCGACGAGGACATTGTACGACGCAACAGTCACTGGTGATTCTATCGGCTTTCCTCCTGTTGGCGAAGGTGACTTTGGGATAACATTCCATTTGCCTTCTTCGCTATCATCCCGAGAAGGCGAGAACTGAAATGTAGTCTCCGAGCGAGCCGGCAACGAGGATGGCGAGGAATATTCCAGAGCTTTAGGGTTAGGTGACGGTGTACCAGACAGTGAAACAGCCCCCCAGACTACCATTGGGCTGGAAGCAGTATCTAGTCCCTGCGATCGATCACGGATCAGAATTACCAGTTCTTCTACTTCCCACTCAACAGCGGGAATCAAGCCGACTTTCTCCAGCAGAAACTGTCTCCCGGGCAGATCATCTGTCTCAGTCTGACCAACTGTGAGATGTAGTTGGCCAGAGGCCCGAGATTGACCACCGAAAGCATCTGTAATATCGTGTTGCAGCTGTGTTAGGGCTTTCAATCCGTCGCTTCCACTATCCGTAAGATAAACTGTGTTACTGCGCCTGTGGGCGAAGAAGTCTGATTTATCCAACCGCAGACGGATAGGGTCAGCTTCTCTCCTGTTGCTTAGCACAGATTGTAGCAGTTTTGAAGCTTGGGGAAGTGCCTCTGGAGCCACAAATGGGTAAATCAGATTGGCATGGGGTGGCCATCTTCCATGTGCTTTGTCATACAATGCTCGTAGACGGTCAATATCTCCGGTCAAATGCGACGGAGGAACCACACATAGGGCAGTTTCATATGACGTCAAGGGTAAAGCTGGGGTTTCCTCGGTAGACGCCATGGGTATCGTGGATATTCCTAAAACACGCTCAAAGATGCCAAGAAGAATGCTAAATTAGACCGCTAAATTGAACTGCTAAGCCAAAAGTACAGTATCACAATCGATTTGCTTGAGAATTAAAGGCAAGAAAATATCCTCCGTGAATAGATAAATATTTAAACTCATTTGAAGCTTCTGTTTTCGTGGAGCAGAATTAGTCTGGAAGCAAGTCTCCACTGCAGACCCAGAGATTGACAGATTGACTGAGGATGAGTGAACGTGACTCACGGCAGTGGCGGTGCGCTAATACGAATGACCCCCACATTGAGTCACGGCCTAAATCCTACCCTAACTTATACCCAGTTAGCTCAATTCTATAAACAGTACAATACTACAAGCTGGCATTCTCTTCATGTAGGATTAGAGAATGCCAATCCTTAAACCTTCTTTGAGTAACATAATTTCTGGGACTCTTACTGAAATCACCAGCATCTTCACTGCCCCAAGCACTTAGATGTACAAAATTTTACAGATTTGGAAAAGGGCCCCACCAATAGGGTGGATTCTATAATCGATATTGTTGGAAAACCCTGTGTTATACTGGCACTCACGGTCGCATTTGTCGGGTCCAAGTAGTAATGCGTATGTAGGAGAGAAATGTCATATTGAATGCCAAAGATGCCCTTTTTTTACTTTTCCCCCCTGAGTTAGGTCGCGGATCACCTTTCTTATTATTGTGGACGATGCTGGCTCCAGTATGTAATGGCTTCTTGTGTAGCTATTCAACAGTTCAATTTTACCTCCCTCAAAGGTTCTTTCATTAGCCACAGCTCCTGGTACGTGTCATTATTATTATTAGGTTTGTATACTTATGTGTATCGTTTCATAGAAAGCCTTCAAGCCTTTCCACCTTGTAACCATTCGATAGCGTCATAACCTGACCCATTCATGCTGAAGCAACTCTGCCGCTGACTTCCGGTGCTCAGGATCAATCGTAAGCATGCCCCTCAGGAAGTCAATAAAAACAGGAACTTCAGCATCTGGCATATCATCAGGTTTCAGGAAGGGCTTTGTCGTGCCGTTAAGAAGCCTTTCAAGGCTTGTGGATTTCATGTTCGGGATTCGAAGCAGACCACCTAGGGACAACCCTCGTTAGAAAGGAACGAAAGCATCACAAGTTGATGAATATTTACCTTTCTCGTCGAAGAGGTCCGGTGTATGGCTGCCTTTCTTGAGAAACTCCAGAGGAAAGGGGCCAAGGATTTCGATGGTCCTTGCCAAACGGTCGTCTTCAGCTGTCCAAGTTCCTCTCTCTGACGCCTCCCCAGAGAATGGAACTATCCCTTGAACCAACTCCATGAGCTATAGATGATCGCAACAGACGTCAGGAATGACTGCAGCAAACTCAGAGCCACATTGAGATCACTCACAAGACATCCAAGACTCCAAATATCAACCCCGGTATCCCATGGAGCACCAATTGTCACTTCAGGCGCTCGTAGAGCTGGAGATTGAATTTGTTCTGACAGATGTTTGTCCCTCCAGGATGCTATGGTACCATAAGCCCTCTAGCTTAGGAAAAGGGATATCACGGACCATGGTTTACCTACCTACGCCAAAATCGATTATCCTAATGTGGGGTGCGTCCATTTCCGAGATGCATGGTGTTGTGATAACTTCACGAAGCGGCACTTTGATATTACCTTGAGTATCCATTCGTGGAGGTACTTCCTCCAGATACCGAGAAATAACCCTGTCTGGATCCTCCAGTTCCAAAAGTATGTTTGTTGGCTTAAGGTCTATCAGGAACGTCAGTTATTTGAGAGTAGGCAGAACAATTATATTTAAAATATTATCATACCTGTATGAATGACCCCACACTCTCTATGGAGGAAGTCCAGCCCAAGCAGAAGCTGTCCCGCAATTACTTTTACTGCTCTGACTGGCAACCTCCCATCTTCGTACTTCGCACATTGGAAGTCAAGATGATGCCCCAATACATCGAATACAAGACAGACGTGATCTCCATTCGGCCCCGTATGCGTGAAATTACCGAGAAGAGGTAGTATATGACGGGCACCATCATGGATGCTATTCCTAGACATGTCCGATATTTTGGACAAAATTTCCCGTTCAAAAATGTCATGACGGCCGCCATAACAATCGGCCCTCAACAGTTTGAGCGTCACATATTTCTTATGCCTGGGTTACCAATCAGGTTGATGTACCGTAAAGGTATGGGCCTGTCTTACTTGAAGTCTTGGGCTAGCCAGACTGTAGAGTACTGTCCGTAACCAAGCTTCCTCAGTATGGCGTATCTCCCATGATCGAACGTGTCGCCCAGAGAAACGCGATGGAACCCCCCGGTTGTATACAGATCCGGCTCTTCTGTATTCCGAAAGTGATTTAGACGACCTAATGGTGTTTTCTGCGAAGGGTTTTCTAATTTACTCGCTAGTCTTGACCAAGACTTCAGTAATGTCACTTTTAACGTGTTCATTGTCTTGGCAGAAGACATTCAATCGGTGACGCGCACTCAGCATACGCGTGATCCCGTTGTTTTGTGTTTGGCGTTATGCAAGGGTTGATGAGTAATAATATTATTGTAGCCAAGAGAACATGAGGGGGTGAAAAAATGAGGTGTACCGCACCTAGAAGAATCTCATTAACGAGAAATTTACATTTGCAAATAGCTACATAGTTGACCAACCTCCATAGAGATACTTCCAGGAAGGAAATGTGCATGTAATGCCGAAGCTGATCTCCTAGGCCCATACTATCTACGGACCTTCAAATCTAAATTATATACAACAGAACCGCGGCCTGGGCAAGAAGTTCATTAACACGCTTGAGGCTGTTCAATGCTGGCAATATCACCGGTGTATTGGGATCTTCAATGTCCACATTGCCGGCCATTGAGTCAAAGCTATGAGAAGAAGCATTGTCGGAGAATTCAGTATGAACATCTACGCCAAGACTCCTCAGTGCACCAGCAGCCACTTCGCCTGCTTGGAAAGGGACGGCATTGTCATTCTTTCCATGACGGATGATAGTAGTAGGTAGTCCAGAGCCACCACCGAAGTAGACGGGATACAGCTGGCGGGCCTCTGTTGGAACTGCGTCTGGGCTGTGGATAGTAATCTTCTCGCTTACGCCTTGTATCCAAGTCATGAAGTCAGGAAACAGGGCCCATGCAATGGAATGTTGCAATCAACCCCATGCAGAAGTCAGTTGTTAGGTCACTCAGCGCAGGGTATCCGCTGAGCACCTTAGACTCTCCTGTTTGTCGGCGTTGTTCCAGTTGATCGCGAAATGGTTGGCCATCTATTGGACGCATGCCAAATATGCTGGTTCCTGGTGTCGTGTATCTTTCACTCATTGAATCAAACATTCCGTACAGCAACAACAACACGCTGGGCTTGACAGATGCCACAGATGCACCGGTAATTGCGAGGTAGGCGCCTGCACTAGAGCCGGCCGATATGATAGGGCCGATAGATTGTCCTATTGTCTCCGGTAGGGATTGCCTCACCCATTCATAAGCACTAGTGAGATCAAGTCTAGGACTCTTATGTTACGATTCCATATGATTGCTGTTGCCTCGAATTGGGTCTAGTGGTCTGAGAGACCAGGTCCTAGTGAGGTCGCCAGATTGAGTTTGGGGAAGAGGTATCATCGTGTCACTTTCTGTATTCAACTATAATTAATGGTCCGAGCCACGAGCCTGAAAGAGAAATAATATTAAAACATGACAGCTATGCGTGAGTGAAAAGTCCCTAGAAGAAAACTAATGACTTCCTTCACTGTGCTCCTGCTCGCCACTCCCTTGTTCCTGCGCTCCCTCACTGTGGCCCTCTGACGACTGGCTCTTGCTGTCCTTCTTTCCTTCCTGTCCATGACCCTCTGACTGGCCATTGCCATCGTCCTTCTTTCCTTCCTGGCCATGACCCTCTGACTGGCCATTGCCATCGTCCTTCCCTTGCTGCCCATGGCCCTCCGACGACTCGTCATGGCCCACAACACCATGGCCGTGGCAGGACCGAACCTTCTCCTCATAATCACAGATCCCAAACCTAGAGTTGTATGCCGTTCCGGGGCCGCAAGTCTTGCGGACAGGAATGCCGCCAGCAGCGCATTCGTAGAAGCTGTGGCAGTCGTGCGGGTCGGCCCAAACAGCTCCTGTCTTACAGCTGGGGTGAGCGGCGGCGCTGAATGCAAAGAAGGAAGCGGCAAAGATAGCCAGAGCCTTGAAGGAGGTGAACTGCATCTTGGTGCTGTTTGGAACCGAGTTGTTAGTAGTTGCACTGAATGGGGTAGAATGGTTCGGTCTTGATCATGCAGAAGTACGTACGCTAATTGTGGGACTGGGCTGTCACGATTGAATAGATGGCCGTTGGAATGATGAGGTGTGAATGGGAGATGAGGTCAGGGTTAGCGCGGGCGTCCTGTTGTCGTGTCGAAGTGACTTGATGTTGTCGATGGATAATTCATCTCGAGGTAGAGATTATACCGGCTTTTATAGATTCGTGGTTCTATACAAGTGTTGCTCTTGCAAGGGATGCACAAGAAATGCATTCTCGGATCATCCCCTGAATACCAGTATGCCTTCCCTGCCACCCTTTAACTAGAATGTTATACTCCGTAGAGATGATAAATAGGAGTATTGGATATGAGGAACTAAGGAGTACAGTGTGAAAGCGGGTTGTGAACATTTTGATGCTCCACTTCCCCAGTTCTGCGGGTTGACAGTCTCCCGCATTTCGGTACAGGGCTATCCCTTGCCATACTTTCTTCCTCCAAACAATGCCAAGTGTGTAGCCATTCCGTAGGTATTCTGCAATGTGATTAAGCTCATTAAAAGGAATTCACGCCATGACCCTGCTTTCTTCAAAGAAGCCCATTATGACCCTCGCTAGTATTTCAGAGGGAGTACATAGGTTTTCGAAAGCGACAAACCGCACAAGATGTCTTTACTTTAGTTCATTCGCGCTGAATATCAGGGATAGGAATTCCAGAACGCGAGATGAAGCCAAAGAGCGCTGCTAGGGATACTGCACACGGAACTGAAAACAAGCACGGGAGACCCTGAAGTCAGCTGCGGGCACTATTGAAAGAATGCAGGATGTTCCAATGCTACATAAACCTTGTTGTCCGCTTATGTCCCTGTCATCCCTTGGCTCCTTTGCAACCACATCGCTTGTTTCCAATTGAGTTTTCTCCCTTGCTTTCATTTGCCAATTGTTGTTAAGTTTTAGCTTGTTGAAGTTTTGCCGCAAACAGAGAGAGCTGAAAAACGCTATACAGTTCAAATGTTATTGTCATGCAGTTGAGATTCTAAAGTCACTACTTTCTAACACCAGTTGTGCAACGCTGCAGGCTCTTGGATTTAACATCCTGCACGCTCTTTGTCGTGTATTGTGTCGCAGGTATACGCGCTTCATGCTCCCTTTTTCGAATCGCTGGAGTGATCGAGTGCCTTGGATTTCACCCCTTCTTCGGAGACTCGATTACAACCCTGGAGTACAAATCCAGTTTAGTGCGACTTGTCATTAGGGTTCTAAAGAAGGTCCAAATTCAATCGGACAGCAGATCATTCCGAGATATTATTTTGTTGTTTTTAAAATCGCGCCGCGCGGCATGCGAAACAGGCGCGCTCTGGCTGGGTAAAGGATCCGGGGTATTTTCCATCATTAGGGGATATCCGGTAATATCTGGTATCCTATGCCTGAGGCTAAAGGAGCACAACTGGTGTAACTGAGTCTGATTCTTCTTCTCTACTCCGCGGTGGCCTACGTAACCCAAGTGCTGGAGTCCATTTTGGTTTTAGGATCGATGATCTAGATTGCAGGAGATAATCGATTCAGCTCTCCTCTACACTGTTCTAGCATACGTTGAACCTTCTGGAGGCAGGGTAGGAGGCATACCAGCAACCGTAGCCGGGTTAATATTTCTTCCATTCGTGGAGACATCGTGCCAGCCTCTGTCGACCGAGGACGGCCACTGACAGTCGGTCTCAGTGCTATACTGAGTCATGCCTTGGGCCTTGTCACCATCCATGGGCTTAATACAGAAACACTTTAGTTGGCAATGTTTTCCTGTAGACCTCATAAATGTTTCAGTGACTATAAGGATCTAGACGGTCTTCATGGTCAATCTGGTGGCGATAATATAAGGCACATAGCTAATGTAGTGGTCTTATCATGATGGATGCCAATTTCGCGCTGGTTAAGTAGCAAGTAAGGAGAGTCTGGGCACAATCTGTTAGACTAGTTTCATTTCAGGGCTGAGGAGCTGAGCTGTATGGTTATTTTTCTCTTGTATACGCAGAAGCCATATTAAAGAGCTACTACATCTACCTGCAGTACGACATATTGATACTAGCGTAAGGTCGGATGTCTAATATTTTTGGACTGTAAGTACAGAAAAGCTTTATTTCATGTCACAGCTTAGACAAAAAGGAATATTGGGTAATGTAGGACAAGGTAGTCGCGTGCTGGTCTATTACGTCTTAAAATATATATTCAACGTTGCTGGATGCTTTGGCAGGATAAAGGAATCAACGAGGTCAGGGAAGTAGCCCTGGGCACCACAAAATATATAGCAAACCCAATTAGCTTAGATATATTCCTTGAGCATAGGCTATATCACGGTACACTTTGAAAGAAGAAAATTCATGGCAATTAGCAGCACTGCAGAAGATGCCCACCCAACGGCTTCAAATGAACTAGCAGCAATCCAAAAGTAATGCACAATGTTAGAACGAGATATGAATGACCTGCCTGAACCCCCTTCCACGTTTAAGATCAGCAATACAAGACCCGGACTATACCTTACGGAGGATCGAGGGATCTAACACGGCCTGGACAAATTAGGTAGCTCATATCCCGTTCTCTTGATCCGTGTGCTCTCATCGCAACCACGTGATTAAAGGATTGTGATTGGAGGAGGTGTTGAAATTCTGCGGGTATGATTCAACGACACCGAATCTTAGCATTGAGCCTTGGCAGAGATCGAGTGATTAATTTGTCCAAAGAAACATGCAAAAAGGTATGATGGGGTGCCTCGCCTACGCGGCAATGTCGCCTACGTGGCAATGCCACCTAAGTTGCACCTGTGGCCAATGACAAAACTACTCGAGTCCGCTCCTCAGCCTACACCTCACAAAATAGAGCGAGGCTGGCTGAGAGGTTACAGTGGGGAGCGGGATCGGCATGAATTGACGAATCAAATATAATAGTACTAGTGTTTACAGCTGAGATCGGGTGCGAAAAAGATCGAATTGATACCTGTGGAACTGTTCGCTGAATGATCGTCAGTGGAATTATCAGCTGGAAAGATTCGGAAAAAGGAAATGATATACAACCTACCCCACAGGGGTCAGCTCGATCTTTTCGCATCCTACCATAGTCTTGGGGCTAGAAACCGCAATCCGTGTCACAATCTGCCTGCTCAAGAGAAAGTGATAAATAGATCATAGGGAACCTCCAGTGCATTAACCCCATAATCTGGCTCCTGTCTTGTTGTTTTCTACCCTCTCCCCCAAGGTATAAGTAAAGAAGGCGAAAGGTACATCGGACAAAAAAATCGCGTGAAAATGATCAGATGTTAATTAAAACACAGCAACCCCACCCACGAACTCCACGACGGTTCTGGATTATCTGCACAACGCCCGGCAGCCATGAATGATAGACTGGACGCCCTCGAGAGGCGCCTTCAGGCCTTAGATCCGATATTGGCGGGCGCGACGGACACACTTGCCAGCTCTGGACAAGTGAGAGATCTTGAGCGTCGGGTGGAGGAATTAACTGCACGGTTGGAAACGGTGATGGCGCAGACTGGCAGGCCGTCGGGTGACACGGTATTATACCCTATGGACCACAGTAAGTAGCGCTTCTTGTCTTCTCCACAAGGATGTGAGTCTCCGAACCTGATACTGATCATCCAACTACTTATTTAGCTCGCGTCGGTGTTAGTGAGTATGGGCGTGTGGGCCGCGTCGAGGCCGGAAGAGCTGCTGTAACCCGACGACAGGGCGGAGGACTGACTCGAATCGCTTTCAAGCAACGTTTTGATCGCGTCCCACACGTCCAGATCACACCCGAGCGATTCGGTGGCCCCGGCGCTGGCAAGTTTGAAAACTTTTGGTTATATCTCTACAATGATGGACATCCCTGTGCTGATCAAGAGGGCTTTAACGTTGGCAATTACATTGGGGTTGGACAAACTGTTGTCTTTAGATGGTTGGCCGTGGAGATCGTTTGAGCCTGTTCATGTCAAAACTGGCCAACCTATTCAACCATCATTGGAGATGGAAACTGTCGCCGTTGGCCCATCTCTATTTTCCTTCACATATTGCGTCTTGAAACCAAAAACAGTTGTGGGCGCGAGCGAGGATACCAACCTAGTTCCAGCTATTGACTAAGCATTCCAATTTCTTCTAAAGAGTTTGTTTTTTCCTTTTTTTTTTTTTTTTTTTTTTAAATTAGAATAAGAGCATCGTGTACGCTATCAGGTTATAACCTACTTAGAATGCAACTCCGCTGTGGACCCGAATTATGGTTTCTGAGATGGTACTGCCACTGGTGCTATCAGATAGTTCGACACTGTTGTTATCGGGGTCAACGGCAATGGAGCTATTTGCACAACCTAGTAAGACTGTCGCTATTAGGAGACACACGCCATAGACTAGGAAAGGGATTTTTGTTTGTACGAGTATCTGTGCAAAGAGGAGGAAAAGTGTGAAGAAAGATATCTGAATTGGATAGAGAGATATGAAATGAAGGAGGTCACATCTGGAAGACTTGGGAATTTCCATGTATGAGCGCGACTACAAAAACCGGAAAGAATCATACTAAATCCTGTATCCTAAACGGGGTGAGTCATTTGATATCCATTTCCTCTCAATGGGACCGGGTATAATTTGTTGAATCAAGTATCTGCCTGGCTCTCCCTGGACCCCAAAGAAGAGTTCCTTGTTGCTTCAGGTCCTCGCTGATCTTATCAAAATTTGATGATAAACGAAGAGGATAGAAAGGCAGTGATTGAACACTCCGTTCACCTTCGAAAACGCCGATTTCGAAGGCTCGGACTATTGGGAAATAGGACTCTCCATCAAAGGTAATGTGGTAGCATGCAACCACGAAGCTGTTCTCCCTTCGTCCTGATAAACATCCTGGACCGGGTAAACCCTCCATACCTGTTGAGAGTTTCCGTCTTGTGGATCTTGTAAGTCGTCTATAGGCGATTGCCTGGTAGTTGTGGGAAAGTACATATCATCTCTAAGCCTGAATAAATAGCCAAGGCGTCGAAAGCTTGATTTGGTGTCCCGATCTGCGGCATTTAAGCGCTGATAGACAGGTAAGATGTCGGTTTCCATAAGTTCAATGTAGCATTGCAATTCTTCAATTCTCTGTGTGTGCTCCAACTGAAAACCACTTGTTCGCTGTGCGCGGGAATTATCGGCCGTGGCGTCCTCCACATTGTCATGTTCAGCTCTTGGGTCACTTAGCCTCTGTGAGACTTTCCCGTGGTAGTAAATGAGGGGACTGAATGGCGTGATAAACGTGAGTGATTCTATGTCAGCGGGTACCTTTGGGTCAACCTCTCTGATGATATCAATGAGATAATGCGAGTTGATTCGAATTTGTTCTGGCCAGCTCCCGTCGCAGTAGGTATTCATTTTGTGAGTCCTAAACAATTGAATTTTTAGTCCTTTTTCTTTCATGTCATTTAGTTGGTTAATCCATGAATAAACATCCTTTGTCGCCTGTCCGAATGCTTTTCAACATCAATACTTCTACCGCGTATCGAGAGTTATCAGGATGAAAACGGTTAAAACATTCACGACTGTCGACCTTTCGGACTTTCACAAAATAGACTGTCTTTTGCCTCTTCTCCGCCCTTTGGTGCTCTTTCTTCCCATTCTCCGTGTCTGCATTTTCTTTGCCCCGCCTCTCTTGATCTGAGCTCTCTTCATCGGGAGTTCTCCTGTTCTGGAGAAAAGCTCTTTTGCTTGGCTATCGTCTACTTTGTATTCGATCTCTGAAGTGGAGAACTTGTGTGAAGGAGCGTTTGCCTGCTCATATCCCCGATCACAACTCACACTGATAGCGACGCGAGTGTTTTCCCAGCAGTTAGACCATGTGACTCCTCGCAATTCTTAGTGGAGCACAATATCCGGTATACTCAAACAGATCCAGACTATCTTGTCAACTATCGTGGCCACAGTAGCGCTAGCGTACATCTTCCCTAACAATATCTCTCTCATATACCCTAGATTAACAATGGCAGGCATTCTTCCAGTCGAAGAATTCGCACGCTATCGGCTTAATCCAAGATAAGTTCCGATACTGTGGTCTTCTTACCCGAGCTAAATACCGAGGAGAGAAATGATGAGAAGATAGATTAAGTTCTAGTGCGCTTAGCCCCTTCTGATTATGTTTCTCCATTTCTTATCGTTTCAGGGCATTGGCGTTCTTCCAGTAAATGAGGGGTAAACTATCTTGCTAGTTTGATTGTCGCTTATAGGCTGAAGATAACCAACCCCTCATAGAAGATACACTTCATTCTATCACTTCGCTTAGATCCTCGACCATGGTGAGCAGCCACGCTGTCCGACTTTCCGAAAGGACAGTGCTAAGTATAGGAACTTGATGATGCAACGGCTACAACAAGCATCAGAAAACCGATAAACAGCCTCGGCAAAGCCCAGCGATCAACCTCTTTCTCCAAACTGGCATACTATGCAAGTCTAACAATAGTGGAATACTAACAAACGAAGTCCATTATGTACTTCATAGAGAAAGCTCACGCTATGGAACAATTACATCTCAACACTTCTTTCATTGAAGCTGTGACTGAATGCCTCCGTTGCTTTGCAACAGAGATATGTCCAGATACTCCTCCTTGCATTTGTCCAGAGACTGTCTACCCCAGGGTCTATTAACGCGGGACGCGATAAGCCCCATTTTTGGCAACTGACTCGGATTCGCTGGAGATAATCGCAACCAGTTCCGATCTCATCTTCATATACAAAGCACGGTCACGCTAAGTCTCTGCGAGGCCCAACCGCATGGAGAGATATCGCTACGGGCTGAATGTATGGGGTCTTGGATCTATGCTAAGTCGTTGTATCCAGTGATAGCATCTGCATAATTGACATTACCGCCTGTACCTTCTGGTTCAGGAAAATTCAACAGCGGGCTGACGCGATGCACCTGACGGGTGATGGTCTCAGGAATCGAAGAGTGATGAAAATAGTTGACAAGACAGCCCGACATCGGGTGAGATGATACTCTTCCTTGAATTGCAGCCTAGCTAGTTCCGAGCAGGAGGAATGAGACAAGTATAAAGCCATGACCCTGGCACTTGATCTCGTCTCACAACAGCCAGGGTGTTCTGCATCGTTGGACAACATGAGGCTAACGATCTCCGCGGCAGTATTGCCTTCGTTGCTTCTTCTCCCCTGCTTCATAGGAGATGCTCTAGCTCATCCGAGACCTGATCCTAAGACAGCATGGGTGCGTCAAGGTTGGGGAAGGAAGAGCTCCCCGCGGAACCTGCAAGTCCGTTCGTCTATGCTCTCATCCTCCTGCGTCGATAGCAATGCCACTGTGATCAAAGCACCCAAGCATAATGTTTGGGAAGGCTTGACGGACGAGGAAACCGCATCTGTGGTTAAGTGGCTCTTCCAACAAGCGACTCTGAACCTGACTGTCACGGAGGACGCCGGAGAGTGGGATAACACGATGTAAGCGCTATCGTTCGGATCACTCTCAGTTGCTAACAGGACCAGTGCCCTCGTCGAGCTGATGCGCCCCAACAAGACGGATGTCTTAAGCTATCTCGATCACCAAGGCCCAGCCCCTAGCCGTTACGCGCATGTTGTCCTCGACAACCGCGCCACGACTGACCCTCATTACGCTGATCTTTTGGTCGGGCCTCTACCCATCACCAATCAGTCTACCCCTACTTGGACGACACTCGAGTATCCGTACACGCGCAAGACTCACGGTCGAGTGCGCAATCTCGACGCTGACTATAGCACCATCTACTCTGAGTGGTTGTATAAGATTAGCGCATCCATTGCAGATATCACCCTGGACCTGTTCAATGGGACTGCACTGGGCTTAGACAACGATACTCTTGATATATGGGGTATTGACCCCCTCTGGCAGGATGACGGCCGGATCATCCGCTGGGACACATTCTGGAACATGCCCACGGATGAGTTCGACACCGGCAGCATCCTACCGCTGGGACTATTCTTCAAATCCGACGTGACTGGGCGTGATCCTTCTCAGTGGAAGCTTGAAGGCTGGCTCTACAATGACATCTTCTATCAAACGACAGAGGCTTTTCGCCATGCATTCTTCTCGCCCGGATTTGTCAAACTGAAGCCCAACACCGAGGGACCCTGGGCGCAGACGGACCAACGGGGCCCTATACTTCCACAAGACAAGCAGCAACCTCCTCTCATGGTCGCGCCGTCAGGAGCACGGTACTCTGTGGACCTGGACCGCAAATACGTGACATGGATGGACTTCTCGTTTTACATCAGCTTCTCTCGTGATACAGGCGTATCCGTGTTTGATATCCGCTACAAAGGTCAGCGCGTGCTGTATGAGTTGGGTCTACAAGAGGCACTCGCCCACTATGCGGGCAACGACCCAATCCAATCCAGCGTCGCCTATCTGGACTCATACTACGGCTTTGGACCATACGCCTTTGAGCTAGTCAAAGGCTACGACTGTCCGGCCTATGCGACCTACCTCAACAGCTCCTTCTACGTCTCCGAGACCACGCACACGCACATTGACAGTCTCTGTGTGTTCGAGTACGATGCAGACTATCCGATTCAGCGCCACAGCACGTCCGACTACGTGAGCAGTACGAAGAACGTATACCTCACCCTCCGATCCGTGTCCACGATCGGCAACTACGACTATATGACCAGGTGAGTTCCACGCCCGGAAACACGCATGAAAATCACACCCCCATTAATCATGCTTCCAGCTACACGTTCCACATGGATGGCACGATTGGCGTCGAAGTCCGCGCCTCCGGCTACATCCAAGCCGCCTACTACGCGCACAACGAAGACTTCGGCTACCGCATCCACGATGCGTTGTCCGGCAGCATGCACGACCACGTCCTCAACTTCAAGGCTGACTTCGACATCCTCGGCGTGAACAACAGCATCGAGCTCACCACGGTGGCCCCGGTCACCCGCAACTTCACCTGGTCCGGCGGCCGCTCGCGCAACACCATGACCCTGGAACGGTCCATCCTCTCGTCCGAAGACGAAGGCCGCTTCAACTGGGGCCCCAACGGGGCGACGATGATGCACGTCATCAACCAGGACGCCCGCACCCCGTACGGCGAGTACCGGGGCTACCGCGTGCTGCCGGCGGCCGGGACGGCGCACCTGACGGTCCAGGACTCCAGCAACTTGGCGCACGCCGCGCACTGGGCCGAGTACGACATCCAGGTCACGCGGCAGCACGACCACGAGCCGCGCGCCGCGCACGCCTACAACAGCCAGGACATCCACAACCCACCCGTCAACTTCGCCGAGTTCTTCGACGGCGAGCCGCTCAACCAGACCGATCTGGTCGTGTGGCTGAACCTGGGGATGCACCACGTCCCGCACACGGGCGACCTGCCGAACACGGTGTTCACGACGGCGCACTCCGGGGTGCAGTTCACGCCGCTGAACTACCTGGCCGGGGACCCGAGCCGGCAGACGGTGAACATGGTGCGGGTGAACTATGCGAATGGGTCGGCGACGGCGGTGAAGACGTTCGGGCAGGCGGAGGAGGTCTGTACGGTGCCAATCACCGGGATCGAGGAGGAGCTGTGGCGGTATCAGGGGGATGTGGTGGTGCGGAAATTCCCCTATAACCCGAATGATCCGTACTATGAGATGGAGGGGGATGCATGATGCATATGTAAATAGATTTCCTATTTGGGGTGAGAATTGGAAGTCACATATTGTGGACTGAGTCCGGAGTGTTCGCACCGGATTCGGGAGTCAACCCGGTGTCACGAGAACGGGTACAAAGAGGAAGGGATTGCCCCGGTGGAGGCCAGATTCTCAAAGCCCATTCCAGCTCGACGTGTTTGGTTTGTTTGCATGCGATCGACCATTCTAGACACGGTCGCCAATTCAAAGAGCATATGCTGCCAAGATTCACCTATAAATAGAATATGTAATCAAGTAAGAATTAGAAGCTTTATCTATCATTATCTATCTCTATATCGCACTTTTCTTGTAAAACCCTTCCCGTATAACACATACAAAGAAAACGTAAATATCAGAGACCCAGGTATACCGTATATATTAAGCCAAGAGCGCCGTGTAGTGGCGCTTAGTCAATGTACTTGGGAAGCGTCTTCAGGATGCCGTCCCGGGCGATGTCCTCCATCGCTTTGGTGATTTCCTGGAGGAACCTCTTGTCGCCGCGCAAGTCGTCACCAAACAGGCTCTTGATGCTGAGGAGCTCGGCCGGGTTGGTGCCTCCTACGCGAGCCTTGGCCTGGAGCTCCTCGCGCATCGGGTCTTCAACCTCGAACTTCTTGCCGCTGTCGTCGACACCGTTAATGTAATGGAACCAAGCGGCCGCAACGAAACACAGGCGGCGGAATGGGCCAGTAACCCAGATCGCCTCAGCAATTGAAGGCATGATAAACTGTGGGATCTTGCCCGAAGCGTTGAGGCAAATGCGGGGCAGTTGGTCCATGATGGTTGGGTTGGAGAAGCGCTCGATGAGCGTCTTGCAATACTCATCAATGTTGACGCCCGGGATCTCGGGCAACAGCGGCTTCACCTCGTCCTGCATCATTTGCCACACAAACTTGCTGAACAGTGGGTTCTCCATCACCTCGTGGACATATTTGAAGCCGGCCAGCTGCCCTGGGTAGCCGATGGCCGAGTGGCTACCGTTGAGCAGGCGCAGCTTGTGCTTCTCGAATTCCTCGACGTCATGGACATTCTTGACCACCTGGGCACCAACCTTCTCGAATGGTGGGCGGCCATCGGAGAACTGATCCTCAATCACCCACTGCATAAAGGGCTCTGTGACGACGGGCCACGAGTCCTCGATGGCAAAGTTGTCTGCGAGTGCCGTTTTATCGGTGGCGGAGGTCTGAGGGGTGATACGGTCGACCATGGCGTTGGGGAAGGCGCCCTGTTCGGCAATCCACTTCGCGATCTCGGGGTTGCGCAGGCGCGCAAAGGACTCGAGCATGTGGCGAGTGATGGAACCGTTCTTCTGCATGTTGTCGCACGACATGACGGTAAAGGGCTTGAGCCCTTGCTGGTAGCGGCGTGCCAGAGCGGCATAGAGGAAGCCGAACGTGGTACGCGGGGTCTTCTCGTTCGCTGGTTGGAGGTCAAACTGAATGTCAGGGTGCTCACTTTGGAGTTCGTGTGTGTTCTCGTTGTAGTAGTAACCGCTCTCGGTGATGGTGAGCGACACAATGTGGGTATCCGGGTGCGCCATCTTGGCGATGACGGCCTCACGGTTATCGGGGGCAAAGAGATAGGAGTTGATGCTACCAACAACATGGGCAAAGCTGCCCTTGGCCGAACGTTCAATAACGGTGTAGAGGTGGTCCTGCGATCCCAAAGCGTCGCGCATGGCAGCGTCAAAGGGCTGCAAACCAACACCACAAATCGCGTAGTCAGTCACACCATGCTTCTGCATCAACTGGTCGACATAAACGGCCAAGTGAGCTCTGTGGAAGCCGCCGACGCCGACGTGGACAATTCCCTCCTTAACGTCGCCACCGCGCTGGTAGGTTGGAACCTTGACCTGGGTCTCACCTGCCGCCGCAATTTGCGACAGGTTTTTGTTGTTGAGCTTTAGGGGAGCCATTGTGAATGTGTGAAGAATGGGAGAGAAGAATTGAAAGAAAGACAAGGGTGAGAAGGCGAGAGATAAAAGGGGGTTTGTTTTTTTTCTGGCTGGGGCGCTGAGACGACGAGGGTCACCGCCAGTTTTTGACCGCTGGTTGGAACAGGATTACATCATGTGGTGGGGAGCTGATCTCACGAGGTTCTCGAATTTTTTTAGCCACCCTGATAAAAAAAATCAAAAGTACAGTGCAATTAGATAAGCATTCCTTCTTTCTTTTTTTATTTCTTGGTTGCCGCTATCGGTCGCCGTATCACATTTTAAACTCAACCTGCTTAAGGTTTTCATGTTCGAAGTCGCTTTTTGTCAATGGAACAAAAAGAAAAACTCTGAGATCCACCCAGACAAAACCCTAAAAGACGTCAGCTGTTGAAAATGAACAAAGATATAGATCTCTGGTAGTGAAATTCCACCATACCTGACCCCAATCCGAGCCAAAATTCGGACAACAAAGGGGAGTACACGGACGGCAGGCTGGAATCATCTTCGCTGCGATGCTGGCAAAGTGCCAGGGACAACTCCACAACCCCAGTGCCTCCCTGGACCCACGAAGGGGCCGGGGCAACCCACTGAGCCATAGAACATAATCGAAGCTTCCCCGAATCCTGTCGTCGTTGTCAATCACCGTGGGAACTTGTGTGTCCGGACGGACCAAAGTGGGCAGGAGCTGATCGGGCCGAGACCGTATTGGTAGCAAGGAGTGGGTTCCTGGCAATGAACCCACATGATCTGGGTCAGAGGGATGAGCACGGTTGGTATTCCCAAGATGGGGGTGGCTCCTCCGACCCTCTTCCCATCGATCCTAATAAAATGCCCAGTATCATATCGGTCTCCCCGAGGGCGACTATTGAAGTATCTCTGAGCATAGTCTCGTTGCTAGTAACTAGTATAGACTGGCTATACACATCATCATCATAACACCGGGATTTCCGACAAGGCTCGCAAGAGGTGGTCTTTCCATTTGCGGCGTCGCGAGATTCTGGTACAGTTTCAGCATCACAAAGACATGAGGAGGATTGACGGGATGCTATATACGTATTTGTTATTGTAAAAATTTCCGATGGGAGATTCTAAGTGAGGTATGACTGGTGAATGAGCTCCTAGTAGGTATTAAGAAGGGAAGTTATTATGTTCTACTCCGTACTATGAGGGGTCTGTACACAACCCCTCCCACCAGACACCCACGTGACCGTCGGTCGCCGCGGTCTTGTCAGGTGCATTCAATTGCCACGTATCGCATTCGCTATCTCCACCGCTTATCCACTGCATATTCCTCATGACTCGCACGAATGTGACATGTAACTCTGTCAGCACCTTATACTCGATCCCCTTTTCGGCAAACTATTGACACCTATCGACGCCCGCGTCAAAGTCGGCAAACAGCCTCATCGGATGCAGGCGTGGCTTCGATAGCGACATGCATAGGTGTCAGTCGGAAGTCTCTCGTGACCTGAAGCGGTGTGCGTTTGTTATCATTCTGACCTTGAAAGTCAATTCCATGCTCTAACAAGGGGACGACAAACATCTCGTTGTCAACAGTGACACACTAGTGCAAAATCATGCGCTACTCAATGCCCGGTATCGCGTATCCAGCTGCCCATGATGGACTCCTATCTAAAAGAATCTCGAAAGATCGACACGTATTCATGCTCACTCGTACACCTTGTTCCAGCCAGCGGTTGGCGAATGGGAGGCAATTGTTTGACATTATCACTCAAGATTAAGCTTTGCATCGTCGGAAGGAGGCATGTGCGTCGATGCCCCTTTGACCATGACCAGTTGAAGATGGAACTTTCAAGCTCCTTCAGCCGGTCGGCGAGAAATGTACTTTAATCGGCTGTCACCTTGATTCTGGGGCCCTGCCAGCATTTATGACCCCTAACAAACCAATCAATGATGGCGAAGAACACCACCGCCAGAAAGACAGGTGCGGCATAGTTCATATTCTGCGCTGTCACTGGGTAATGCGGAGGGAACGGGAGGAAGATGACAATGTATATTCCGTACATGATCACGAAAATGTTGAGCGGGATTCCCCAGATTCCCAGTCGGAATGAGCCCCAGCGCACCTCCTGCGGTGCGCGAATGCGCTTGATTAGGAGAAAAACAATGGGAATGAGGTAAGAGATGTACTGGCCCAGAGTTGCGAGGGACAGGAGCGCATTGAAGGCCGTGGTGGAACCGATGTTAATCACGGCCAGAAGTATGATAATGGTTGAGACCAGAAAGAGGGCGCGCAAAGGAATCTTGTGCCACGAGGAGATATGTACAAAGTAGCTGGAAAAGGGGAGACCTTCGTCGCGCGCAAACGCCCAGGTCAGCCGGGTAACGGAGGCCAGCCCATTCAGGAGGGCCACAAATCCCGGCAAGATAAACATCATCAACATCCCCGAAGCGGCTGCATTCGACTTGGTAGCCGCGTAAAAGATCTCAAGGAGTGGATAGCCGGTAGGGGTATTGAGAGCGTCCTCTAAGCTGCCCATAGTGTATAAAAGCCCTATGGTGAATCCCAGGGCAACTATACCATTGATTAGGACACTGTAGACCATAGATCGGGGAACTGTCCGACGGGCGTCCTTGACCTCCTCTGCCATGTGCACCACTCCGTCGAAACCTGTCCCAGCACGATAGTCAGTTTTTCTTCTTTTCCTTTCTACGATGAGAGATCTAGGTGTGAGGGGCAGTTTAAGGATAAACTATACCACTGAATGTATAGACTGCAGTCAAGAGACCAACCGACCAAATGACACCATCATTATGCCAGCCGCTGGCGGAATTCTCGAAATAAGTCCACACGAACTTCGAAGAGTTGCGAGAGCCCAACACGATTAAGGTAATCAGGACAGCGGGGAAGAACACGATATGAATGATGCCACCGATCACTTCTACGGTGGACAGCAGACGGCGACCGTAGATGTTCACGGCTAAAGGGATCAACAAGACCGCCCATATGATCAGAGTGGTATGCCAGGGTTTGGGGCTATAGCTCGGGTTACTCTGGACGGCAAGGGCCTTGATTTGAGTTCCGATCAAGAAGGGCGAGGTGGCGGCATTGGCCCACCAGGCAAAGATCTGTCATCATGTCAGAGAGAGCCATACACAAGGACCAGAGGGTTAGGGTGCCAGACTGTAATCCATCCTGTACTAAGGTTAGTGAGCACCCATCGACACAAAAGCGTCAATCTCACCTTGCATAAAACTCAGGAATCGAGGAGCAAACGGAGCAAGATCGTAAGTCCAATGGTACTGCGCTCCAGCTACAGGAGTTCTGTTTCGTCGACATGTTAGTCAAAACGTACTCGTCAACGGTCCAGCCAATTGAGCAGTCGACCAACATTGATGCAAGTTCGGCTAGCGAAAGAGCCATTCCCAGCGACCCAATAATTGCCAATATCAACCCATAGAGAAGGGCCACAGGGCCCCCATTCTCTAAACCCGCAAACATGCTTGCCCCGATCGCTTCCCAGGAGGCCTGCAGGGTCGCAGCAAAGGCCAGCATGGGAAGAAACCCAAGATATCGCTGTGATAGATTAGAAAAGTAAATACTTAGATTCATTGACCTTGATTTTGTTAAATACACATACCTCAAGGCCTTGTTTACGCTGAGGGCGTTGGCTCCGAGAAGGCGAATAAGGTCTCCCGACAGTGTCGCGAGGCAACTTGTGCTCGGCATAGTTGTGGGCCACTTCAATATCGTTGTACTCCATGGCTATTACCGTTGTACAGGGCTGTTGGATGGGCTTTCTTCCGAAAGAAAAAATCGGGCGGTTGGGGTGTAGTTTTAGAGTTGGGTACGGGGGTGCCAGAATGTTTGGAGAGAACAGATAGGAATAAGGAGATTTGAGAACAGACGTTTCCCCTCCTCATCTTTAGATTGCGATAAGGGGACGGGATATAACCATGCATGAATCCCTGTCCAACCGCTAAGCTCTAGTGCCATGGATGTACTAAGTATCATCGAAGCTCTAGCCCCTATCAGGGTCTCACAACTACAGCCAAGGCTACGATATTACTGCTACAGGGATTGAGATCCTACCAGGGGACGTCGTAATCATATACTCAATCAGACCCTGCCTTAGCTTGCTCCGTCAATTTCTCTTTGTTGGCTTATACTCTAGGGCTCCTTGTCTTGCCAGCGAGCTAGGGGTTGGGTGCTGATACATCTACAAGATGATGCTACACACACCTCTCTCTCTCTCGCTCTCTTTGCTTTAGTCCCTTATTAACACCTAAATAACTATTTACACCGTGTTCCCCTCGCTTCCACATTCCCGACCTTGGATTCTGTTCCGTTCCACGATGTCTCTCTTAACTGATCTCCGCCCCCCGTTTGAGGAGACAAGTGTGGACAACAATGGACCCCTTGTATCGATTATCACTTTTATCCCTTTCTCTGTCTCGTTTATCGTGGTCATAATCAAAACTTGGTCCATGGTATATCTAAAGCGAGTAGTACTCTCGGTTGATATTCCGATATGGGCCGCCACAGTGCGAATTCCATTCCATACAGCACCGTCTCTGACTAACAGCAAGTGATTCACTTCCCCAAAATTACAGCTAATACTGTAATAGATACTTGCACTCGTCCAAAGCCTTCTGATACAATTTGCCGTCGATCATGGAATGGGAAGGCATCTCGAAGCCCTCATTCCCAGTACGTTCCATACGTACAACAAGGTGAGTCTAGTCCTACTTCTTTAAATTTTTAAAAATCGCCTTGCGCGGAAGCTAATTCTTAGAGTTTCACAGATGACATATGTTGCGCAAATTCTTTTCTTTTTAGTTCTTACCCTTGCTAAAGTATCAACGAGTAATCTGATCCGATCGATCGATCCGACTCAATCGATTCAAAGATACTGCCGCATTACCGAAACGATTATTGGTGGATGGACAATACTGGCAGTCCTCGGCTACGCGTTCCAATGCCAAACGCCACGTTGGCAATATCTCCCCAGCCATTGCCTTGGAGAGGTGAGCAGAATCTGAGAAACCAATCTCGCACCCGAACCATACGCTCAGACCTCCTAGGGGGCTATTATGTATCCGGTTATGACCATAAATATGTTAGTCGATGTAGCGCTTGTGGTACTACCAACAATAATGCTCTGGAATGTCCAAATGCCGTTGCCTCGTCGCCTGAAGATCATCTCAACATTCGCGTCTCGGATTTTGTGAGTCTCCTAAACACTCAAGCGGCATATAAGCAGTTGAACTACGGCTGACAGTGAGCAGGGTCATTATTGTTGACGGTTTACAATTATCTTACTTGGGACAATATTTACATTCCACTGATCCCACCTGTTGGTCATGACCTCCCCCTATACATCCCGGAAGCTACACCTTGCTGATGCAAGCATTTAGGGACTATTTTCAGTGTAATCGCTTGCAACCAGTATGGCTTTCCCCTTATAGTTGTTCTTCCCAAGCGGGACGTATTTATCCTATTTCGTCTTTTCTCTGCTAATGTCGTCTTCTGCCTAGCAGGATAATGATGAACGCCAGCATTGTTACAACATGCATACCCAATTTGTACCGTGTCATGAACAGCCTAGCTCTTGGAATGAACAGAGTACAAATCCCTGAGGGGTTAGAGCTGAGTTCATCTAAGAAGTCCAATTGGGCAGAGTCTGGTTCCCACGTTGTTTCTCCAATGGGGCCCAGTTCCCAAGCTGGAAGAAGTGTGACCAAGGTCCTCCGCTACCCCCGACAGGCCAGTGAGAGAGAAAGCGATAGAACTGTACAGAGTACATCTGGTTACGCCTATGACCCTGATAGGGCCGAAAGCACGAAAAGCATCGTCATATCGTATGATACAGTAGAGGAAGATTTAAATGAACCGAAAGATGGTCCCCAGTGCAGAAGCATAACGGCAGCTAGTGATTGAGTTAGATAAGAGTGAATAACAAGTGGAAGTGAAGTTGTTCCATACTCAGGTTTATGGTCTAGTGTAGTGAGAATATATCTCCTCCGTAAATGTTGGGCTGGTTTTTGTATGCTAATGGAAACTTGATGGGGTTTAGCGTGCTTCTCTCTATAAAAGTTTAAAAATACGGGGGAAAAATTGCTTAGCTCCCGATCAGCGTCGTGCCTCGGATTAAATCATGATAGCAGCCACTGCTTCTCCTCCATCCAGATTCCAGACTGCTTTCCCTCGTACGCGCTGGACTGAAGCTCAAGACGATTGGGTAAAATGGCCTTACGGGGACTTACCACCTTTGCTCTCCTCACTGCAACAATCAGCGTTCTCATCAAACCTACCGGACACCCAACGTTTCATGAAAATGTAAAACGCAACGTACTACTCTTCTCTCCATCCCAGTCTGCACTACTCGTCGCAGTGATACTCCTCGATTTTATGAGCTGGAGACTCTTAAACCTCGTTGACATACATGCCGGCTTAGCTATTTCCTGTCATTATTACTTCACGTCGGATTCGTCTGGTCTCGAGCGCAAGTTATGGTGGCGTTTGACGCGGCGCACGTTCCTCATTGGAGGCACAGTGCCGCTGTACGTGACCCTACTCAGGTCCGAGAATTCTCCATGGATCAAGGTCTTTGCGACGCCATTGGTCGCTGATTCTATATTGATCGAACTGTTGTCATTGTTCTGGGACACTTCGGAGGCTGACTTGGGGTTCAATCGGGACTGGCCTCATCATACGCTCGTTATTAAAACCGCTAATCCGCTCGCCCGCAACCATGACGAGGGCAAGGGAGACGCAGATCAAAATAAGAAAACAGAAGAGGACAGAGATACACCGTCGTCTGCTGTTACTCCAGATGGCCTCTGCGATCGGGTATACGGGCTCTGGTCGCCAACAGCGGAGGCAGATGATAATGACCATCTACAATCATTGCCTCCAAACTATTCCAAGTTGAAAAAGATTTTCTCCCCCACGCACCGGGCCCCGCTAGGGAAGTGTGAACGTGGGCACTGGCGGTGTCTCACCTATCGAATAATATACGTCGCCATGCGAGTTATTCGTTGGCCCTTGATGTTTGGTGACCTGGCGTTGATCACCTGGCTGCTACACCGCGGCCTGCAGCCCGTGACGCTCTTTGTTGCGGATATCTTACTAGACATCCGCCTACTTAAGGATCTGCTCACCCTCTCATACATGGTCTCCATTGTTTTACTCGGAGATATCTTCATTCTTGTCGCTGTGAAGTTGCTATTCCGCCAGCTGTGCCAATATATCTCGTTCCTACGGCGCATAAAGCAGTGGTTTCAAGACCTTCTCAGCGTGGCTCCAGTCACCTACAAAGCTATCCACCTCTCCCAGCAGATTATCACCATTGCTACTGTGAGCTATTGCTCCATTACACTCGTACTAGCAGTGATCCCACCGTTGTCAAGGAACACGCTCTCATCTCTTATGGAGCTGATAGTGATTCCCATCTTTTACGTCACGATGTATATGCTCGTCTGCGGCAGGGGAAAATCAGAAAAGGCTCCTGCTGACCCTGAACTCCAACCCAAAGCTGACTCAAGCCCGGAAGCAAGCCCAAGACCCAATAGTACACCCCAGGATCACACAAAAGATGCAGACAATGATGCATCCGAAACCCGCCAATCTGCGAATGGAGACCGCTTCACTATATTGCGATTGGGCTTGCTTATATTCACAGCGACCATTTTTTTTCTTTTCTGTTAGTAGCTTGTTCTTAGGTAAAATGCGTGATATGGCTATTTGCAGTGTTCAAAACCCGTATGACCATGGGGCTTTGTGACTGTACTAAATATATTCTGCAAGACTGGTATTAATGCTTTTGAGCCAATGTAGTCTAGCAGTATGGAAAGCAGAAGCTACTCAGAAAATGTATTGACCCGGGGAAACAGAAGAACAGAAAGTAAAAATAAAAATAACATAGGTCACCCTCAACAAGACAGACCTCTCCATGCCAAGAGATATGATCTCTCAAGCGCATCCTAAGAGACTGACCTGTTGGTATAGATTATATATGTGATGTAGATTCATGATATTGGATAGGCGGCTAGTATAGGAAGTGTTTACTAGGATTGTACTCATAGTACTTCTATAACTTTCGGCCAACCCACTCGGAGATCCCGCTCTTAGCAATCACGATCAGTAAGCCAAGAGCACAGATACAAGTATAAAGAGCCCTGAACCACCCGAGGTCTGCCCTCGGTTGCAACGTATCTCATTCTCAAATCCTGATAACAACAGTTTTTATCAGCGTATTTTCTTCAAGCCATGTCTCCCACTATCCTCGTCGCTGGCGCCACCGGCAACACCGGCCGCAGCACTACTGAGACCCTCTCAAAGCTGCTCCAGGCCCCCGGCTCACCTCTATGCAACCACCGCATCCTCGCCCTCACGCGTTCAGCAAACAGCCCAGCCGCCCGGCACCTTGCTACCCTCCCGGGCGTCGAAGTCGTTCAGCAAAGCTGGGTCGAAGTCACACCCGAGTGGCTCCGAACCCACCACGTAACTAGGGCCTTTATTGCATCACATAACAGACCAACCCAATTTGCGGACGAGTCTACCTTCCACCTCGCGCTCTTACATGCAGGGGTCGAATACGTCGTGCGAATCTCAACGATCGCCGCATTCGTCCGACCTGGCGCGATCGCTTACTACCAGCGCGCACACTGGGCGCTGGAAGCCCTCCTCGCCGCGCCGGATTTCAAGGCTCTGCACTGGACATCCCTGCAACCGAATATCTTCGGCTCATTCTTCCTCTCTCCCGCAGCGGAGTTTATTAAAGAATATCGCAAGACCGGCCGCGCCGATACCATGCTCAAGATGATGGCCGCAAAAGACGGTGCTGTCGGCGTAATCGACGCTGACGAAGTGGGAGTCGTTGCGGCGCATTTCCTCTTGCAAGAGGATACCACCGTGCATAACGGAAGGGTGTACGTCCTGAACGGGCCGGAAGAAATCTCGGGCGAGGGAATTGTGCGGATGGTCGAGAAGGCTATCGGCGTGCCCGTTAAGAATGTTCGGTATAAGGATTTGTCGGCCCTTGATACGTATCTAGAGACGGAGTACATGGGGAGTGGGAGTTCGAGGAATGTTCTCTGGTCCGTGCGGCGCGCGTTGGAGACGGCGTGGGATGGGCAGTTCACGGCTCCGCCGACGAGTAAGGAGGTGCTTGAGCTTGCTGCACCAAGGCAGACACCGCAGCAGATGTTGGAGAACTTGTTGGAGGAGTAAGATCAGTATATAGGGGGTCGACCGTGAATGTGGTGAGTTGCCTAGCGCGTTGTGGGATCGCATAGTTGAGGGATTTTTATGTATGATATGGCGCCAAGCATGTTCATACTACTTCCTATTACAATTAACAACATTGCCCAAGTTGTATGAAGATAAAAGTCAAATCCAAAGCCTGATAAGAATGATGCAGGAAGGGACAAAGGGGATATAACTGATCTTCCTGAAGTAGAGGTCGGGGCTTCAAGGTGCTTGGTGAAAGGTTTACGTTCTAAGCTCCTGTAATCTATGAAATAACTAATATTCTCTTTAGGTAATAGATTACGCTCCTAAGCAATTATAAATTATCGTATGGGTAGGGTGATTGTTCTAAGGCTGGTAGTAGTCTAGCAGTTCGACTTATACTCTGGATGCCTGGCTGGATCTCGTGCCCTCTAGAATTTAGTAGACCCGCAGGGCAACATGATGCTGTACGAAAAGTTGATACCAGCAAGCCTACTGCCTCTATTATGGATACAGTGCACTTTGTATATATAGCCAGCGTTCTTTGTTCAGCAGTATTGCAGCCTAAGGAGTAAGTAAGACCTTGTGAGTCTTACGCTTGTCAAAGATTTCATAGGCTCTGGGCGCGTCTTCTAAATTCATTGCGGTTTTGCACCCGCTCTTTCAGCTTTGGTTAAACGCTCCGGGACCATATCAATTGCGAAAACCGTATCCCACCAGGTAAGGGCAGAGACAATGGCACAAATCCCAACCGGGCCGCAGCCGATGACAGCTACTATTGTCTTTCTACAGTCCTTATCCGGCACAATCTTTCAGAACCTTGAAGCACAGAAGTAACCCATCGGGAATATATCACCCATCAAAACAAGGAGCCGTTCGCCTGCGGCACCCTGATGTACTCTGCTTGTCCGCCATCAATGCTTGTTGTTCCTATACTGTTACCTGATTGCGGCAGCTATGTTAGCAAACTTTTGCTATCCAGTCTGATTGCTGCGTGTAGATGTGTTTCGAGTAATCTCAGTCGCTGACTATCATTCAACAATGTCATGATCCAACGCCCCAATGTTTTTTCAGCATCTTGGCCGGTTATGTGAAACCCCCAGTTCTTTGCCGCGTCATTCATGAACTTTAATGCGTCATATCGCTCCATCAACTCCATCGAGCTATTGCATGGGGCTGGCATAAAGGACTTTAAGCAAAGATATGGCTCCATCTTCTTTCGGATATGTGGAAGATCTCTGCTGGCAACGAGGACCTGGAACCCAGATGCAACGAAATTTCAGGCAAGCTAGAAATTCGTTCGGATCTTTCATTTCTTCGACTCCATCTAGAACCATGTACATTGAATATCTAGTAAAATGTGTTGCGAAAAATGACCCGGTATCTTGTGCTTGAAGAGGCAGCACAACCAGAAACGGGAGCTAAAGGCCAATGACATAAGGATTAAAGGAACAAAACACTTTTGTGGGTACATGTTCCAGGTATTATGGTACTAGAATGTTGACGCTTCCATCCCCTTTTATCGTCTTGCATCCATTGGACGATGCGACTGATTTGCACCAGTCTCTGTCTGTGCAATTTGTAATACCATGCATCAAGCTTTTTTAACCTTCTTGTCCCTTTGCTCCTTCTTTATGACAGCATTGCGAAGTCTTGAAAGAGATCAGAATTTGTGCTATGGAGTAGAGTTTATACCCCGGGAGCCACATCTATCTCTTGCTTCAATGTATTGCTCCTTGAGAATTCGAGCCCTGCCCAGTCAGACAGTCAGAAAATATCACGGAAAGAATCTGATACCAAATACTTACACTTTGGTATACGGTAGAATCTTTATCCCGGGGGGGTTTCAGCTTAATGCCCTAGTTCGGTGAACGGATGAGAGCTTGAAAATGGGCTGAGCCTGGACTCTAGATTGACGTTTGCAATTCAATAAAAGCCACTAGTAGCTGGAGCGCTGCAACTACATCCATATTTGGATGCAGCACAAGATTTGAGAGATCCCAATCTATATGGGACAATACTGGTAGACTAGAAGGGTTGGAATGATGAATGAGAGGCGTATCTTCGTATTCGTATGAACGGCCTATGAACGGAGAAAATGTCCGTCGGTGTTTTTGACTAATCAACCCTAACAACTAATCAACCCGATAATATTAAGTTCACTATTATCATCATCCCCG
This sequence comes from Aspergillus arachidicola, assembly GCA_009193545.1. Classification (NCBI taxonomy): domain Eukaryota; kingdom Fungi; phylum Ascomycota; class Eurotiomycetes; order Eurotiales; family Aspergillaceae; genus Aspergillus; species Aspergillus arachidicola. The sequence goes on from ML737137.1 coordinate 47,235, forward strand.
ATTCGCCGTCCCTATGCATGGGAACAATAATTAATAATACATCCACCACCCTATGCTATAAAAGTCCATAATTTCCTATTTGAACGAATTATCCCCACCTAATGACCCCTAACTACCATCACGACATGTCTTCTCCCTTGATTTTCATAACCGGCGCTACAGGTTTTATTGGTAGCGCCACGGCTGTCGAAGCTCTCAAGGCCGGATATCGACTTCGAATTGGCATCCGCAAGAAATCAGACAAGCTCGAATCGATACTATCAGGCTATGGCGAACAGCTAGAATTCGTCACCATCCCAGATCTCACCGAGGAGGCTGCGTTTAGAGGCAAGCTGGACGGAGTGGACTATATCCTCCATTTAGCATCACCTCTTGCCCGTGGCACAGACAAGGAAGCTTTCTTTGGCCCCGCGGTGAAAGGAACCTTGGCTGTTCTCAAAGAGGCAGCTAAGGTGCCAAGCATAAAGAAGGTTGTGGTAACTTCATCTATCGCTTCCTTGATTCCTCTTGTTGGATTGCCCAGCGGTGGTGTCGTCAAAGGTAGATAGATTCATTGCACACGGTGGCCGAAGGCTATATGTCATGAAGCTTGGCAATATGCTAACATCGGCCTTAGAGGTTAATGACTGGGATCTCACTGTGGACCCAACCGCAGATTTTGTCGATCCTCATAATCCTGCCGCAACACCGATGACTTTGTACCGAGCGTCCAAATTACTTGCAAACAACGCGACATGGGACTTCTGGAAAACCGAAAAGCCGCACTACTCGCTGGTGACCCTTCATCCGTCGTTTGTCTTCGGCCACAATTACGTACAAAGCTCCGCCGAGGAAGTCCAAGCAGGGTCTAATGGCATTCTCTGGGGTAGCGTAATGGGAGGTGTTCCAATGGCGGCCATCACGGGTGTGCACATTCAAGATGTTGCTCAAGCCCATATCAAGGCGTTAGACCCGAAGATCAAAGACGGCTCGAAATATCTGATCTCGGGGCCGCCAACAACGTGGAAAGAAATTGCTCGCATTGTACACACGGCCTACCCCAAGGTTGGTGCGAAGATTACGGAGCAGGCTGAAGGGGCTACCCTGCCCGTCGATACCAGCAAGGCCGAAAATGAACTTGGAATCCACTGGCGATCTTGGGAGGAGATCGTGCGGAGTGTGATGGATCAGCAACTGGGCTTTCTTAAACCTTGAGTTATACGTTATACAAGCTATTAGGTTTCTTTACTGAGATAGATATTTACTTCGAGCATAAATCAGGTGGTCCAAAATCGAGTGAAGCTAATTCCAACAGATGTATATTTATAAATCCAGACATCCAGACCTTAGGCCGCTATACGACTTTCTAGTCGGGTGTAGAAGGCAAAGGTACCTGCTCAAGTCCAACCTACAAAGGTTTCTACTTTGTCTAACTCACAGAGTATCTCGCAAGTCCATATGGGCGGGCAATGCATAATAGGCCGACCTCATAGGCGGTTAAAGATATCTCGACATCACCCAAATGCACCATGATGTAAAGGAACAGTTTGGTATGCAGACCCACGCCTTCTGTGATATAAGGAACAAATCGAACTACCAAGAAGAAGATCGCATAATTTCTTTGGATCAGATGAAGTAGACAGCGTGGCGGCAATTCAGAAGACCGAAAGTCGACCAACGTTCATATTCCTATACAGTCAAGCTCTCTCTTATACTTGCACTAAATCAGCTCAGACTCGAATTGAATTCATATGACTTCGCATAATACAACGCTATACTAAGCTGGAAAATTCACTACTAACTTGCCCCCGGCTACAGCGCCTGCTCGTAGTTTGTTCAATCCATCTAGAATACCCTCAAACCCATCCTTTTCCTTGACAGTAGGAATTGGTTTTAAAATGTGTGTGATCGTTGGAAGGACCTTGTAAAAGCGGACAAGAGCTTCGCGGTCGGCTGGTTTGGCCTCGAACTTTGGGCCAATTGGGGGTAACCACTGAAAAGGGTGACCAAACACCGTATACGCCATCACCATCTCGTACGACACGCCCGGTATTCTTGACTTGCCGTTAGGCAATAGCGTTACTACCTTACCGCCAGTGTTCTTCAGTACTTCTGCACATACGGAAGTAGATTTTCCTTCGGAGAAGCAATCGACGGCCTTCGAGATCTTAGGATACTCCTTGATGATATCTGCTGCAACGGTTGCGGACCTGTAGTCAAATACGGCAGTGGCACCGTACGCCTTGACAAGGTCGAATGAACGCGGCGAGGCCGTCGCGACAACTTCATAACCAGCTGCCTTTGCAATCTGGATGTGAAATAGCCCAGCGCTGGTGGCGCCAGCATAGATGAAAATCACTTCATCTTTAGGGGTTGCCGCCTGATCACCTTGAACGAAAGGGAGGCCATGAAGGACATTGAGAGTCAACATGGCAGTCACAGCTGAGACGCCGTATGTGGTGGCGTCCGTGTCGCTAATTTCATCAGGAACCTTCCAAGCCAAATCCGCGTCGACTTTCAAGTACTCTGCGAAAGCGCCCTTGTCAGGAAACAGGCCACCGTGGACGGCGCCTGCCACGCGATCGCCGGGTGTCCATCCAGACCTGACGGCGCTGCCGACCTGTTGGACCACGCCGGCATAGTCGCAGCCGATGATGGAGCGAGGGGGAGAAATGATATCGAGGTGCTTGAAATCCGTAGGATTCAACGCGACCGCCTTGGCTTTCACCAAAATCTCGTTGGGTGAGATTGTAGGAATGGGAACATCGTCCCGGACGTAACCCCCCTGGCCACCGACAGATCTGCCACTGGCGTGGTTGAAGATTCGGGTGGCAATTGTGCGGTTGGAAATAAGAGCCTTCATGATGTGGATGCACGATAAAGGGATACGGTTGAAGAGTAATGGATCGCAGGTCTTAGTATTTATGAAATGGTCAATCCTTTGCAGATATAGTAAATTGCGCCACTGGATCTGCGGTGGGAATGGAGCAATAATCTTGCCGACGGCATTATAATGAATATCATGGATTTATAATGCGGGGAGGGTTTGTTGTTTAATAATCAGCCGATCTTAACTATTCCCATATCCTACAATTATACCCTAGGTTACTCGTGCTTCATCCTACTTCAGTATACATAGGCGGTGTTGCGCGATGAATATCTTTCATAATCAGCCTTATTTCTCCCAACATGTCGGACTCAAAGCAACGGTCAATCCTTATCACCGGGTGCGTTGAGACCCTATCCAACTCTCTCCATATTCCCAGCCCTAACCGCTTAGCCACCAGATGTTCCCAAGGGGGTGCCGGCAACGCCCTAGCCTTGCAGTTTGCTTCTAAGGGCTTCCGCGTCTTTGCAACCGCCAGGTCGCTGAAGACTTTAACCAACCTTCAAGAGAAAAATATCGAAACGCTGACTCTCGATGTCACGGACGCGAGCAGTATCCAGGCCCTAGCGGCAGAAATTTCGAGTCGTACAGGAGGTTCCTTGGACATACTTTTCAATAATGCGGGCACTCGTAGGTTCTCTCCAGAATAGCCGATTAAATTGCAGGTTTTTCGCACGGAAAATTAACGCTGCTCGCACCCTAGTTTACGAAGCACCCGCCATCGAGGCAGATCCCGCCCGCGTGCGTGCACTCTTCAACACGAACGTTTTTGGCCTCATGGAAGTGACAACTGCCTTCACTTCTCTTCTGCTCGCCAGCGTGAGCTCGGACTTTTCGCCGATAATAGTTAATGTCGCCTCTATCCTAGCGCGTGTCCCGAATCCATTCGCTTCCGCCTACAACGCCAGCAAAGCGGCTGTAGCAGCCTACTCGGACACTCTTCGACTCGAGTTGCAGCCGCTTGGCCTCAAAGTCAAAACCTTGTATATGGGAGAGGTATCGACTCCCTTAATGGCGGCGGATAATATCAACTTTGGGCCGGGGAGTATCTACCATGTCGTAGAGGGTTCTGTAAAGGCGCGAACAAATACTCACCTTGCAAAGACTATGGCGCCGGCTCAGTTTGCCCGGGAAGTTGCAGACGAAGTTCTCAGTGGAAAGAGTACCACCATCTGGAAAGGTACTAATGCCTTTGCGGTTTGGCTTTTGAACGCTGTGGGACCAAGGAATGTATTCGACAGGACCGTGTTGAGGGGGGCTGGACTAGACAAGGAAGAGGCCAGGACGAGGATTTTTAAGCTTGGCCAGGAAAAGGCCAAGAAGGATGCGCCACCTTAGGGATGTTGACACATCTGGCATGCATATAGTAATACAAGTGTTAAGTGTTTGGTTTTCCCACCTTGAGTGTGTTAATCTTCTTTTGAAATGTATATGTATATATGTTTGGGAAGAGACAGAAAGATTGCTGGGGAGGCCACTCCACTGTAAAGGCCAATGGGGAACAGTCAATGCTAAGTGCAGTTCCACTTTTGTAGCTAGCAATCTATCTGCAGTGTTTTAGTAGTTATATATTCACGTAAAGATAAATGGTTGGTTTAGGTGATCGAGTCGCCTGTGCCGCCTGTGAATTACATTAAATGATCCGTCTAATGCATCACCGGGCCATCGGCACAACTCCGTAGAGTTCGCAGGGCACCTGGTGGGCTACCATCATGGATATCACACCCTGGTATTATACAGCCAAAACTGAGTATCAACCCTACCAATGCACCGTGAGTGATACTATGTATAGACCATGTCATTAGCTTTCCGAGGTTCCATCTTGTACATGCCAACCGACCGGAAAGCTTTCGAGTACCTCTGTCTTCTGATATTCTAGAGCTACAAAATAGGCCTAGTCTATATACTGATTCCAAATAGGACTGCATACGCCTAGTAGCTTTAGATAATCTAACATAGGCCGAATATCAATCTACGTGGCCAATAAATAGATGCTAGATGTAGACTTCGGCACAACCCATCTAAACCCGAACCCAACCTATTATAGGTTAGGTTTTGGGTCCAATTCTCTAATTTAACGTAGATTGTAGGTTATAATAGGTCGAACCCATTACCTATACAGGTTGGATAATACGTCCAAACCTTAAACCCATGGCGGGGTCTACTAAAGTCTAGCCAGATGTAAGGAGATCCGCTAGCACATATGATATCACATCGATAACACTCGTCACTGTCCTCAGCTGATCTCAAAGAATCCATTCCTCTGGCGCCATTCTTAAGCATAGTGTTAAGTTAAATCCGCGCATGTGCCTTTCCAGTAGCAGCAGAGAAAATTATCTCTGGAACAACGCGCACATTCGCAATGTCATCATATTCCCGGGGTTTACCTCTTGATTCTGATCATGCATCTTCCACGAATGGAACCTCAGTCAAAGCCATCCGGTCATTTGTGGCAGCCCTAGGCTGTGACTTTAGTCGTTTTCCTCTTGCTGAAGACCAAGAACTACTCGGGACAGCAGAGAGAGCGATTCGTCAGCACGTTACTTCCGACCGACATTGTCGGATGCTCATCTTGAGACTATCTCTGGGCGTGGGCGTTGCAGCTCATGCATATTCGACTTATCCCTTTAATGTTCGACTCTTCATTGCCATCTACACCACAATATGTGCATACATCGATGATGCCAACCCTAAAGACATAACACCAAAGCTGGGGCGCTTTGCTGTGAATTTCGGCTCAGGTGTGTCGCATTCCAACAGCAATCTAGACTATCTGGCATATTTGCTTGTGGTTGAATTGCCAAAGCTTTGGGGGCCTCTCGCGTGCTCATGCATAATCAAGTCAACATTAGACCTACTCTCTGGTTGTGCTCTTGAAGGTCGGTTTCCGTCTGGATTTGAGCGACAAGCACATGGATTTCCCTCCTACTTGCGCAACAAAACTGGAGCCTCTGAGGTGTATGCATTCTTCATCTTTCCGGAGTCACTGTTCTCCGAGTCCACCAGCCTTGGACTATACGTGCATTCAATCCCTGGGATAATCGAGGTCACCAACGCGGTCAATGACGTTATATCATATTACAAGGAATATGTGATAGGAACTGAGAAAAATGGTCTCATCGTCAGTGAAGCCAGGGTACAGATGCGTCAGCCGGCCGAGGTACTGTATGATATTTGCCGAGATGCCGGCGCCATGCACGCTCATATCAAGCAGAAGGAGGGTGAAGCTGATGAGCAGCTGCAACAGACATACTGCTCATTTGTTGATGGACTATCTGCCTTTCACATCCTAAGCAAACGTTATAGGCTGTCTGAGATTGGGATAAGCATTACAGCGGGTTGTCTTATTTGCTCACCGGAGTGAGAGTTGTTTCAAAGTGCGAGTCGGGTTTTGCGCGAACCCCGATCCACTCTCGCACCTAAATAAGCAGTACATTGTATGTACCGTCAGTTAGAGTAGAGCAGCCTGTTTACAACTTATGGTCCTTCCCAGGCATTTGCGTAAGTAACTAGACGGATAACATACTTAGTATTGCTGTGACTGACTCGATTCTAGCAGTGCTTTAAGTCTAGAGTATAAGCTCGGTATACCCATCGGAGATTACGGATTCTGGACTGTGATTAGTTCTTTTCTCACCCTATGAACGACTTCACATATGGTAAATCCCTAGAAAAGTCTATCTCAATCATTGACCCTAGAAAGGGGGTTCCAACTTAGAGTTCAAGCACGCTTTTACAGAACAATGATCACAATGAACTACCGATAATCAACTTACTTAATCGCTTGTTACAAATTAGGGTGGGATTGATATTCTTTGCGTAAGGCATCTAAGCATAAGAATCCTGACACTGCGCTATATTGCGTATTCATATTGGTTTTGTATTACTTTTTTTGCTCCTGCACATAAGACGATTATTGAGACTGGCACACTCGCCAGGTAGGTAAGCCGGGTTATGGCCCCACATACCAACGTGTTTCGAAAGAAAGTTATCGGTAAGCATGTAACTTCGGGCGAAGTATGTAACAAGGAGCAATGCTATGCCATTACGTATGTACTACTACCTGCCCGGTTTCTTAGATAATCATGCTTACTGTCAGCACCAAGAAACTAACTTGAACGGTTGCTCAGCCTTATACTCGAATATCGGGCAATCTGCCAGCCCCTCAAAGGGCTCATTAACAAGTTCTCCTTTGATTTATGACGAATACAAGGGATAAATGGGCTTAATCAGCGTGCTCTAGGGCTTCCAGACAACGGTGTATGTAATTAATCTTGTTTAAGAAGATGAGTCCATTGGTTGTTTCTTATCCTCTAAAATACTTACCCGGACTCTGGGCCTTTTATATTGTTCCGAGTCCTATCAATTAATCAAGTGTCGGTGAGGATATCCGATACAACATCACTTGTCACTAAAGAAAATTAAAAAAAAAAAAAAATAATAAAACAAAAAAAGACGCAAAACATTGTTTATTTTAGTTTCTACAAATTTTCCTTTCTCGTATTTGCGTAGATAATCTACAGTTTCAACACTTGATGGCTCGTGGTGTCAAGGCCCTAGAAATATATATATCGGGACAACGTTGGACATGATCTCGAACAAGGCTGGACCAACCGCCGAGGTTAGCCTTTTGGTCAAGGAGGAATGTGAATCTCTCTGCAGTTATGGTGCCATTGCATAATGCATAATATTTGGTATTATAGACTCTACCCCAAAAATTAAGGAAGCCGAAATCGAGAACCAAGAATTGGAAATCAAAAATTGAGCAAGGTTGCTGGCACCCCGCTTGATAGCGTGCGTCTCCATGGTAATCAAGCCGCGGAAACGGTTGCGTTATCTATTTGTTCAGCATCGGAGCTCCACAGCTACAATCAAGCTGCACAACAATGACAATTGAGGTCGCGCAATCTCTATTTCAAAGATTATTATACCAATCAATATATAATATGTAACATTAGCAATTTCAAGCAGTTCAAATAAAGATCTTCAGATCGGATCGTAAGCAGCCATAGGATTAAGTTCTCTCCTCCCTTCCATGTAGGGTTTAGACCTACATCAGCCATGGCGGCGCATTCTTCAATCGGCAAACCTGGCGGTGTGCTTTACTCTCCACGCTTACACACGGACTGATATAATAATTACCTAATGATATCACGCCTTCACGATAGAGATGTGGCAATCCTGATATCGCGGAGTACAATTAATATAAATTGATAGGGCAGGTTTCTCTCGGCGGAGAAGAAGCGTTGGCCGGGCGGTGCTTGTACCGAAGAAGCATAGCGGGAACGCGATTAGTCTCTCGCCGAGTTTTGAATAATGTGGAGGATTGCAATTCAGGTTACATCGAGCCAAGAAGGGGTACAATTGTGGGAGAAGGGGAGGAAAGGGTTGAACACGAAGTGATGAACAGGGAAGAATATTGATATGATATGTATTTATAGTCAGCAAATACGAATTCACGACCGAATCTGGACAGAGTACAGTCAGCAGTCCGAAACAATGCTTTTGTTGTGATTCGTCATTGTTGTTATCCAGGCTTGGCGTGCAAAGCAAGCAAACAAGCATCGCAAAAGAGACAAACAAACAAGAGCCAATTGGGAAACATTCAGAAACTGACATTAACATCGACACGAGTTAAACACGGTATCTATGTCGAACCGTAGAGCGAGATGCAAGTCTTGGGTGACATATTATGCACTCCCAAAATGGCAGCCTGATTATCGCCTTGGCCGAGTCGGTGTCGCATCCCGAATTAGAATAGGGGTCTCCACATCCCCTGACGATCGCATCTCACCTTGCATTGTGATAAGCCAGGGTGCTCGATTCCTCCATCACACCATGTAACTATGTGCTGCGGGCCCCCAAGGGTCAATCCAATCATGCTGGCCCAGCGAGGAGGGTCCCGACGGACGTCCGGCGCATTCATTGATTGCTCAATGGTATGCAGAGTCAGCTGCAAGCGATGACAATGCACTATCGATAACAATCACGCGAAGGCTGGTTATCTAGTCTGAAAATAAATACTCTCCGCATTCCCCCCCTCGTCTTTCCCCTCTACAACCATTGTCCGCCATTAATTGCGATTCACCATGTTCTTCAGTCGTGGAGCGCTTTCGCTCGCAGTGCTTTCACTGCTCAGCTCCTCCGCCGCAGGGGAGGCTTTTGAGAAGCTGTCTGCCGTTCCAAAGGGTATGCCCCCCTTGACCCGCTTCATGCTCGAAAAGCATGAGTTCCATCTGTAGTCGGTCGCAATACTGATTCCTTACTAGGATGGCACTATTCCAGTACCCCTAAAGGCAACACTGAGGTTTGTCTGAAGATTGCCCTCGCGCAGAAGGATGCTGCTGGGTTCGAAAAGACCGTCTTGGAGATGTCCGATCCCGACCACCCCAGCTACGGCCAGCACTTCACCACCCACGACGAGATGAAGCGCATGCTTCTCCCCAGAGATGACACCGTTGATGCCGTTCGACAATGGCTCGAAAACGGCGGCGTGACCGACTTTAGCCAGGATGCCGACTGGATCAACTTCTGTACTACCGTCGACACCGCCAACAAACTCTTGAATGCCCAATTCAAATGGTACGTCAGCGATGTGAAGCACATCCGCCGTCTCAGGACACTGCAGTACGACGTCCCCGAGTCGGTCACCTCTCACATCAACACCATCCAACCGACCACTCGTTTCGGAAAGATTAGCCCCAAGAAAGCCGTTACGCACAGCAAGCCCTCACAGTTGGACGTGACCGCCCTCGCTGCCGCTGTCGTTGCAAAGAACATCTCGCACTGTGATTCCATCATTACCCCCACCTGTCTGAAGGAGCTTTACAACATTGGTGATTACCAGGCCGATGCAAACTCGGGCAGCAAGATCGCCTTCGCCAGCTATCTAGAGGAGTACGCGCGCTACGCTGACCTGGAGAACTTCGAGAACTACCTTGCTCCCTGGGCCAAAGGCCAGAACTTCTCTGTTACCACCTTCAACGGCGGTCTCAATGATCAGAACTCCTCGTCCGATAGCGGTGAGGCCAACCTGGACCTGCAATACATTCTCGGTGTCAGCGCCCCATTGCCCGTTACTGAATTCAGCACCGGAGGCCGTGGCCCCCTCGTCCCGGATCTGACCCAGCCGGATCCCAACGCCAACAGCAACGAGCCGTACCTTGAGTTCTTCCAGAATGTGTTGAAGCTCGACCAGAAGGACCTCCCCCAGGTCATCTCGACTTCCTATGGAGAGAACGAACAGGTAAGCCACTCCACCGTTGAGTCTTGAAGCACTTACTAAATGGTATTTAGGAAATTCCTGAGAAGTACGCCCGCACCGTTTGCAACCTGATCGCTCAGCTCGGCAGCCGCGGTGTCTCCGTTCTCTTCTCCTCCGGCGACTCCGGTGTTGGCGAGGGCTGCATGACCAACGACGGCACCAACCGGACTCACTTCCCTCCCCAGTTCCCCGCCGCTTGCCCGTGGGTCACCTCCGTCGGCGCCACCTTCAAGACCACTCCCGAGCGCGGCACCTACTTCTCGTCCGGCGGTTTCTCCGACTACTGGCCCCGTCCCGAATGGCAGGATGAAGCCGTGGGCAGCTACCTCGAGACGATCGGCGACACGTTCAAGGGTCTCTACAACTCCTCCGGCCGTGCCTTCCCCGACGTCGCGGCCCAGGGTATGAACTTCGCCGTCTACGACAAGGGCACCTTGGGCGAGTTCGACGGCACCTCCGCCTCCGCCCCGGCCTTCAGCGCCGTCATCGCTCTCCTGAACGATGCCCGTCTCCGCGCCGGCAAGCCCACTCTCGGCTTCCTGAACCCCTGGTTGTACAAGACCGGCCGCCAGGGTCTGCAAGATATCACCCTCGGTGCTAGCACTGGCTGCACCGGGCGCGCGCGCTTCGGCGGCGCCCCTGATGGTGGTCCCGTCGTGCCCTATGCTAGCTGGAACGCTACTCAGGGCTGGGATCCCGTGACTGGTCTCGGAACTCCCGACTTTGCCGAGCTCAAGAAGCTTGCCCTTGGCAACTAAATTTTGTTTTATATAGATATAGCAGATACCACTATGTACAATGTGTCTTAGATGTGATTCAATACAACTGTTCATAAGATACTACGATCCGATTAAGGTTGCCCGCTTACGTGAGGGTGAACTATGGGGTACAGGACATGGTCGAACTCAGCCTTACCAAGCTGACACCACATTAGCGATATGATCCTGCATAAATGATGATCTGAGTAATCTTCAAAGCCAAGAATGGCGATCCAACACTCAGCGTCGCCGAGAGATCATCTCCACGTAACCAAGATAAAAATAACATAAATAGGCCCATACTAAAAAAAGCCTCCGATGTCATAATTAACCATAACATCACCTACCAACAAGCACTATATAATTAATATATACACCCGCTCACCATAAATCATAACTCATTACCACCAAAACCAAATTCACTCTCTTCATCCCCACACCCAATACAAAAAGCCTACACAATAAAAAAAACCTACAAAACCAACAAAGCCCCAACAGCAACAGCCCCCATCTCCAACCCCACATAACCCGTAACAACAGGCGCAGCATTAACAGACCCCGTCTCCCCACCCTGCGCAAAGCTCGTAGAAGAAGCAGTCGTACCAACACTATCATTCGCACTAGCAGAGCTAGACCTCGAACTGGATCTCGAATTAGAACTTGAACTGGATGTAGACCGAGTCTCCTCCGCCGATGTCGTCCGAGACCTAGAACTCGAGTCCGCGCTTGAGCTTGCGCTCGAATCTTCATCAGAAGAAGTAGTAGCAGTGGATTCAGTGGAGGTCATGGTGCGCGTGGATCTAGAAGTTGTAGTTGATGTTATGGTTGTAGTGGCGTCTGAGGTTGCGGGGGCACCGGTGTTGAACATTGTGCTGTCGGCCGGGGAGTGGACTGTTATTCTGGTTGCTTCGCCGGTGCAGCGTCTGTATTGTTTAGCTTGTTTCCAAAATGAGAACGAAGGGGAGGGTGGAAGGGAGGGGAGAGGTACCCGATGAACCCATTACAGCATCCGACGAAGACATTACCATGGAATTGGCATCGTTCTGCGAGGTTACAGCCGACTTGGTGGTTTTGTTAGTATGTTTCATCGATAAAACATCCACATCCACAACAGATGCCTCATAACTGGAATACGACATTCAATAAACCCAAGAGACAAGGAAGAAAGAAGGTAACTTACTCCCCCCCTCATCATGCGCACAACAATTCGGCGAACACCCAGTTCCACAGCACTGGCCGAACAAACACTGTCCTCCATCAGAACATGTGGCTCTCTTCTCCAGACCGGCCTCTTCAATAGGCGTGTACTCCCTCCTAGCCAGGATCGGGGCCTTGAGTGACTGCGCTTGTTCTTGTTCTACCTGCGCAGCGGCGCATTGGTTATAGAATGCGGCAGAGGCCAGGAAGATCGATAGTGTATTGGCGAAATACATTATTTTGTCAAATTTATCCAATTATAAGAATTCAGTAACCACGATACGTATAACCTAGACCAAGAAACAGCAGAAAAGGGAACCGGGAAAGTCCAGCAATGTAGTATTTAAGTCTTCAGCCTCAACGTGCTTCACATTTCATTGCACGCTTGGATGTCTCGTATTCGAGCTTGGCAAGGGTCCATTGATCCTCAGAATTGGGGCTACTTGTGAAGATCCTAATACGTAGAAGGTATAGAGTGAGTTCGCTTATTTTAGGGCCTCGTATTGAGGATTTATTTGTGTTTTTCTTTGTCATTATGTGACGCGGGGTTGAGTCAAAGTTTTGGGATTGTCTGGGGAGTGGAGGTGACATTTTCCAGAAGAGTGTTTCCACGATGAATAGATGAATTTCGTGCTGCTGTGGACAGGTTAAGCATTGTGGCGGGTGGATACCGTGGTATTGTGGCAGTGATGGGTAGGGCTGTGGTGGATCTTTGCCCCCGGGCAGGATTTATAGGTCACTTCGAGCTCGGAAATCGTTCAAGAGAATGAATCTTTCGATACAGATCTCTTCTTTACATATGCAGCGCGATGTATACCATTGCAAAAACAGGCACCGATATGGGAAGCCAAACTGAAAGGACTGTAAGTACCCGACTACCATTAGAAGAACCGAGGGATATTCACCTCGACTAGGTTAAGATGACCAGCACGCTTGAGATGGGTCAGCTTTTACATCGGTGTCCGCCGAGAAGGAGACGACGTACAGTCCCAGTGAGTTCGGAGTTTCAGGGCATTGTGGGGAAATTAAGGACGATATTTCACCATGAACATAGAGTTCGCTTCTCTGTTCAAAAAGGCCGGGTTGCTCGTTTCGAAGGAACCCCAGTGAAGGGACTGTGTATTTAGTAAGAATGACAGTTAGACTAGCCTCAAATCATGGACCAGGGACTCTTCTAAATCTATGTAAGGTATCGTCCTCATGGGGCACACTGCATTATCAGTGGATGACGCGCAGTAATCAGCCCTAATGTCTCAACATCAGTCTACATAGTTACGGCGAACTCCGCTATGGTACGGCTAGGCTTTCAGTGGCTGAGCAGCACGGACAGTACCGAGTAGCTAACCATCAAGGTGTTTGTGAGACAGATAAAAAAACCCCAATATCCTGCGATCACGCTAATTATATAAAATACCTGACATGAAGGCATCGTCCATAATGACGAGCTGTATTCCTAACATCAAACATAACAATGGGTCTATTTCTTCTTTGAATCCGGCTCAACCGTCCCTTCATTCTCCAAGCGTTGCGCCACAATCATCTGCGCAATGGCATCCTCCGTCTTTAGATACGTGCGACTTCCCTGAATGAACCAAAAGCCGACAGACACCACCAGCATTACTCCAAAGACGGCAATGGCGTAGTTCATATCACCCGCCGGCGGATTCGGTGAACCAGGGAAGAAGAAGAATACCGTTGTGATGGCACAGTAGATAATGCTGATCCAGTTCAGAGGCTTGCCCCATCGCCCAAGATTGAATTGGCCCGGTGGCAGTTTATCCCGTCCGACGACGAGCAGAGCAGCGATTGGCATACCGTAAGAGATGGTGAGGGCAATTGTACTCACACTGAGGATGGCTTCAAGCACAGTATTTGCGAAAAGATACAGAATTCCGACCAAAGCGATCAGAGCGCCTTGGAACCAGAGGGACCGCGCGGGCACTTTCCACACGGGGTCCACGTGGCTGAGGTAGCCGCTCCAGGGTAACCCACCATCGCGCGCAAATCCCCATGTCAAGCGAGATGCGGTGGTTAGGATACCGATGCCTTGTCCAAGGCCGTTAAAGATAAATAGTGCGATCAATGTCGCGCCGCCTTTCAATCCGATCGTCTCGAGCATCAATTCAATGAAAGGTAGTCCGCTGGGTGAGTCGACCACCTTATCGACATCCTGGATACAGAATAGACAAACGACCATGAAGATAAAACCGGTGACGGCACCAAGTAGCACAGCCAACCAAATGACTCTAGGGGCGTTCTTGCGGGGTGCAGGAATTTCTTCCACCATGTGAATGACCGCGTCGAAAGCTGTCAAACCGTATGCGGCCTGGACAAGTCCCGTAAACCACACTACACCATCGCTCCAGCCGGTCTGGTTCATCCACTTGCCGAAGACGAAGGACGCGGGTTGAAAAGATAGATCCTTCTTCACTCCGACCGAGATAAGCAAAACCAGCGACAAAATGACGAATAACGCGGTGAACCAGACACCGACGAAATTATTGACCCAGGGGAGGATTTTGTCCCTCCGGCACCCGACTACATTGATCACGGTCAAGAGAAGGACACAGCCGATGTAGACGAGGAATTCCAGCCACCCGGTCCCGGCTCCTTCCCACGTCGGCTCGAACATGACCTTCATGCCAAGAAGAAACTCGGTCATGAAGGCGATTTGTGATGCGGTCAAAGTCCACCAGCCGAAGGTGTTGATCCACGCGCACATGTACGAAGCAAAACGACCCAAGGGGGTTTCCCATAGTCGAAAGACCCAGTACGCCTGACCCAGCGCGGTCGGCATGCTACTGGCGAGCTCGCCAAGAGATAGGGCGACACAGAGGTTACATGCTGTGACCAGAACGAGACCCCAGAGAATAGCGACAGCGCCGCCGTTGGTTAAACCGCTGCTGAGATCCTGAGCAAAAGTTGAATATGTTCCTAGACATTTTGTCAGTAACTGTCTGTCATTCCCGATGCAAAGAAGTCCGTCCATACCTAGGACGCAGAATGCCAAGGCTAGCATGCTCCACAAGTCGAATTTGCGCGTAAGGGCCTGGTCATGGCCCATCGCCGCGAGATCATGAGCATCTTGCACATCTTGATCGATCAAGTGCGGTTTAAGGGGATGGGAGTTGGATTCCAGGTCCATACGGAGATTTAATCACGTACGACAAAGTTGATGAGAGTTCAGCCAAGGGGTGGACGAGTTGATTCGATGGGCAAGTGGTGTACCCTCCTGTCCATTTTCTGGGTGTAGTTTTTCTGGAGGGAAAGGTTTCCAAGAAGCTGAGGCCGGGGGTTCATATATCAAACCGGGCAGCTATACACAGAGAGGGGAAGTAAGGAGGAAGAGTCCCCGGACGTTTTCGCACCCCCTCACGTTTAGGAAAGGATCATTCGTCGGGGGAAATTGGTTGCAGATGATTATCGAGGAGTTTAATCAGTGGAATTGGTCATGGTAGCGATCTTCATCAGTCACTGATAGGCAAGAATGATAAGTCGCGGTTGAAAATCGTGACGTTGGGCACTCCTTTTTTTTCTTTTCTTTTAATTTTTCCGACCCGTAAAAAGTTTGCGGGGTTTTTTTTGTGTTAAACTCGGCAGGACATCCTAAGTGGGGATGGCGCTGTTTGGCTGCCTTTTCAGCCACTGGAACAGTTCTTCTCCCCGTATCACGGTTACATCTTCCGCTCTACTACCGTGTACCAGGACTGTGCGAGGGAATATTCCACGCCAGTTATTTCAGAGAAAATCTATACAATTCTGTTACTATAAGATGCGCACCTTGCTTTCTACACACACGGTCTATGGATGCATGCAGCCAGCTGTCCTTAGCTGCACCGCGATAAGAGTGGACACACATACGGGAGATGTATGAGTTGGTATCAGCTCTCCAAAGTCAATCAGCTAAACACTTCGCCACGTCCCGATTAGGAAAGTCTATGCGGAACGTGATAAGCCCTGATTGTCGATCCGTCGACTGTCTCCAACCCGCGCGATAACACAAAGAGAATCCAAATACCAGTGCATCTTGACTCAGTGGCGTAGAGACGCAGGTGAGAATGTCAGACACCGAGACGTTCTTGTCCTCGTGGCCAGCCTGTGTATGACAGTGTCGCATTCTCCTACGAAGATCGGCACGAACTCATCTTACATCAGTAGCCTGACTTAGGCTGAACCTTGATGATAGCCGACTCCCGTCTGCGAAAGGGCACTGGAAATGCGGGGAAGCTCCAGGCAACCAAAAATATTGCTTGTCGATCCACTTGTCCCCGACACCTTCATGCCCATGGGGGCCTGGCCGTTCAAGATTAGTATTAACGGTCCATGGCTTGGGTATAGCGTATGGGGTAGCCATTCTATTGAGAAACTTCAATATCGTGACTTACCAGTATGGTCTCTCCTTGGGATTACAGTTTCCTGTGGATATTTGTGTTTCCAGATGTCGTCTTCTCCTGCCCCACGGAGAAAGGATAAGGGACTTCCAAGAATTCATTGAATAGTTCCTCCTTGGAATTGGGCCGCTCTCGGATACCAGTGGAACTAGCTGATGCAGTAATGGACCAAGCACGTAACGCTATAGCCAGCCTTATCTGAAATCGGATGAGAATGAATGCGGAGCTAAACAGCTATAGATCAACTGAAAATATTGCCAAAAGTCAATTGGACCTAGTGCCCGAGCAAACCGCCACTTATTCCAATCCCCTTTACGCCGAGCTTCATACAACAACCCATATGGATGCTACTTCCTCCTGGGAGCGGAGCTCACTACGCTTACATCTTTTGCCATAGTTTATACTTAGCATTCTCAAGATAACTGACACTTGACGGATATATGCGCAGCAAATATTGCCGGTATTCAACGAGGTCTCCCCCAAACCGCTTCATCTAGACTTGAAACGCCGCTACTGTTCCTCGCACCGCGTTCCTGCAGACACCAAATAGGAAGGTTCATGCGATACTACTGCTCGAAAGTGGAGACCACATGGGGTACATGTTAGACTCGCAGCTAGAACTCTTTTCGGATCTTCCAAGGCTTCCTTAGATACACCGAGCCAGTCAAGCGCTGATCTAGCAGAGATATAGTTACCCTAATACCTCACAGAAACACCTTTATGCGATACATATCCACGACTATCCACTTTCCTTGTCATTGTTATCATTACTACCTGTCTGGTCCTATCGGGGAGTAATCCTAGAAACTCACTGAACGCATGCAAAACTTATCCCAAGGGGGAAGGTTCAAGCTATATCCGAGATAGATCAGGCACCAACACAGATGGGAATTCAGCGCCGGGCGACTTTTGTCCTTCTCCAGCTGTAATTGATTTCAACTACTTAGTATTCCCTCAACCGATAAGGTCTCTATATTACCTAGCAGCAAGATCAGAAATTATTTAGGAAACGTGGGCGCGGACACTCAGGTTGGCTAGCCTTCACATCATATCGCACTACTCTATGCAACTGTTCTTTGGCTCTCGGAACCCAATGACCGATTTTCCCTCCTATATATGTTCTGATAAATCGTCCTTGCGTATGCTGCCGCGTCGATGAGTCTTATTATTGGGTGTTAAGGAAATAGACATCAGAACATCCATTATGCAGTCCAGTCCCTCTATCTGTTTTACTTATGCTAAAATGGCAAGACCGAACTCGATAGCAAGACTCGATCTGCTTCCGTTAGCGGATTGCTCAGCGTCTGAATATTAGAGGTTAATGGCCAAAGGAATCTCAAGCGACTAATTCATAACAGATACTTTAGAATTCGGCGTACATGTGACATTTGCTCAACCAAACATTGCCCAGGTATGCTTTATAACCATAGGAACCGAGAGGCATACTTGTTTTGCCAAACTGTAAGTACAGGTTAGTGGCAGCTGGCCAGGGATTGTAACAAGTCATGAGACCAGTTACAACCAGGAGTACAAAGGTTGCATTGACACTGATTGAGTGAGGTATCCCAGAATTAGGAGACGTAGAGCTATATGTTTGGGCATTATTATAGGCCTAGTTGAGCTACATATACTGCATTACCAGGCTCATCAACCTACTCCAAATAAACAGCGCCCTAATCTACATACTAATTGAGTATGTAAGCGCTTCATGATCAAGCGGGTATGTCACTAAGCCTAATCTGGATATTAACACTAATCCAAGATAGGTAATCTTGTCGAGAAAATAGCTAAGCTCCTCCCTGCTTTCTAGTCCTTCATGCTCCAATAGCTAATTTGTAGATCGAATATTGAATCCAGGTCTACATGGCCACCGCGTCCTATATTCATCTCCTGGGGCCCTTCTACTTTCGGCCACTGTATACAGATTGCGAAAAGTAGTAGCTGTACTCAACATGGGTTAGGATTGGATAGCACTCCGTGAGCATGCAATTCACATGGATGCCTCAGGAATGCATATATCGATCGAATATACTTTTACAACATTGTCAGCGTTATCCTAGCACGAAGAACAGGGAAAGGCAGTTTTATCCAGCATCATGTGCTAGGCAGGTGGCAGGTGTCATGTGTTGCTCAAAAGTATACCTTCCCTCCTGGCCAGTAGTTATGATGGTAACGAGGGCTCAACATGTGTGCAGTATATAGCACTTTCAACGGCTTAGTGATAATTTATATATGTATGAGTCACTTGAAGACAAACACTTTGCAACTTCACATACACATCCTCCGTTGTCATATATAAACTTCCATATACTATCATATACAAGGCTCATCTCGACCGAAATATATAATTATACTAACTCGGACAGACAAGCCCCTTCTAAATATCCAACCGGATCCATCACGTGCAGAAATATATAAGCAAGAATATACAACACCAACCCTAAACAGCGTTAAGCACCTCCCACCCATCTTCCCCTATAGTATCATTGAAGACATGATTATAGAAAATCAACTTTGCTTTTCAAACTTGACACTCTTCCCGTCCATCTTCTTAATTTTCAGAGACTCAATGTTAACGCCAGGAACAGTGCGTACCTAGACACAACATTAACCACACACTCTTTATTGCAAGGGTTTTTTTTAAAAAAAAGGAATTACATTCAACGCAATGAGATGACTGAAACGCGGAATAGTACTTCTCGCGTAAACACTAGTCCCACAATTCCCACAAAAATAATGGGGGACCTGCTCGGAAGCAAAGCGATAAGCCTGCTCGTCAGAAAGTTAGCCAAGATAATAATACCCTGCATAAGAAGGACCCAGTGCAATGACGCAACACAGATTCTTAGTATTAATAATGATAACAACAAAAGAGGGCAAAAAAGGCAATTAGAAAAAGAAAACAACCTTCACAGTGTCCTCCCTGGGAAACTCAAAATCGTCTATTTTCGGATAAACCAGCAAATAGCCATTAATATGGCAAATGGAGCCTGCGTCATTCGGGATAAAATTAGCCTAGATCGGGAAGAATTAGGCGTAAATGCCGCATGCCAGGATTCGGTTTAATCGCCGATGGTGAGATATTTGGGATTAGCCAGGTTAAACCTACAGTTACACTGGACGACCTCCTGTTCCTCAATCGGTGGCGATAAGGAAAAGGAGTACTTGACTTGGCCACAGTGGCAACTTCCGGCGTATGACTTGGTTTCTGCCATTAATGGGGGGGTGCTTAGGCGTCTGAGAATGTTGTTATCGCTAGGATCGCGAGAGGATCTACGGGTGGGGTTCGGGGGGTTTTTTATACCGGGCAGAATGGGTTGCTACTATTATTATGGCGGGGACTCCTGGTCGTATTGGATGTGCCGCCAAGCCACTCAACGGGTGAATCTAGTGGTTAGTGCTGATGTGAGAGGGATCTAGGTCTGGCGACTGCTGAGCCGCAATGCTAACAGCTATGAAGGAAGCTACTAATCGAAACTGAGTTTATTGGTAAAATGGGAGGGGAGCACTGGCCACTTGAGAGCTAAGCTAGAGCTCTGGGAGCTCGACGGGTTTCCCCTTAAGGTTAATAAGATAGCTCGGCCGGCAACGCAACTTCGGCTTTCCTAGAAGACACATACCTTGATCGTAGCTCTGGTAAAGTCTCTTATTAAGCTGTTTATCAGCGTGTCCTGAATCCTCTACATCTCCTGATTTTATCGATTCAAACGAAAGCACGCTGATCGTGGATTCGTGGAATGTAATGACCTTGGTGTAGGGCTACGACGAGGTGTCCAGGGCAGAAGAAGTTGGTCAATTTGGTAAGAGGGTATATCATGAGATCTCCAATTTGATCGACATTTCTACAGTGGAGAGCTCCAGTGCAATAGTCAAACGTAGGCCCCAATGCAAGGGGGCGGAGGAGTGCACATTAACCGCCGGGGTTTGAGTCTGAAGCAGGTGCTTATTTATTCTCCTGCAGCCGCCAGCATGAAGTTGCATCATATACAATCATAGTTTCGCAACATGCATGGTTCGGCAGAGCTGTAAATGTTCACAGGGCCAAAGAACAGGCTGATGACCTGAAGAAACGGTCCCATTAACGTTCAAGATGCTCTCATAGTTAACATTCCATACAAGCTGGATTCCCCACCCCCTACGTTGTTGGTTCCACTCTGGACATTCCACATCCTTGCTTCCCGTCTCGGGGTGTGAAAGTCCCAAGCAATTGCTCCATAGAATAGCCAAGTAACCTAGCACCAGCGTAGCTGCTATTTAATATGCGGTGCAACGCACCGTATTTCACATGTGTAGTGCTAATATCTCCCCGATCCTTTTTCTTCCCCTCATACCTCGGAGCCGACTTTGTCAGTCTTCGTCACCATAGTCCAAGATGACTGACACCGCAGATATCAAGAATCAGGTTCCGTACGAGGTAGAACAACTATCCGACGAGAGCCTTGCTCCAGACGATGCCGTCCTCCAGGCCCAGGGTCATCGGCCGGAGCTTGCGCGGTCATTTTCCTGGGTGGGAGCCATTGGATTGTCGTTCAGGTAGGGCCTTCCACAACAGGCCGCATCAAGTCCCGTTCACTGACTTGGGTAGTATTGCCAACTCATGGTTAGGTTACGGAGCAACGTTCGGAACACCCCTGGCATATGGAGGTGGCCCGACCGTCCTCTTCGGAGTGATGATTGCGGCCGTAGCGCAATGGATTGTGTTGCTAGGACTGGCAGAGCTGTGCTCTGCATTACCTTCTTCAGGGGTCAGTTCAATTTTGCTATCATGATGCTTCGACCACGCTGACAACCTCTAGGGTCAGTATCACTTCACATATATCCTAGCTCCACCGAAGTATAAGAAGTTTGCCGCATACACAGTTGGTATTACCAATGTAATAGCATGGTGGGTTAGTGCGGCTTCGGGCATCATCTATACAGGCATCTCGGCATTTGGGATAGCAGTGTTCTGGTATCCAGACTTTCAGCATGAGAGGTGGCAAATATACTTGTGTTATGTGTTGGTGGTCACTTTGACCTGTAAGGCCCCAACGTCTGATTATAGACATGGTACTAATTGATTAGTGGTTCCTGTTTTCGCCGTGCCCCAGAGACGTTATGATTACCTGACGAAAACCACGTTTACCCTGTCCATAACCGGCTTAATCATAGTCTTGATAGCTGTGCTCGCCTCAGGACGGGGACGCTACCATCCTGAAATCCTCACGACATTCCAGGGGACCAGTGGCTGGGACACGGCCCCAGCATGGTTGCTGAGCATCACGATGGGACAATACTGCTATGCGGCTATCGGAGCTGTCACACATATCGCGGAGGAAATGCCACAACCGGGCCGGAGGATCCCTCTTGTGATGTATGATCGACCACAGATAAATGTTGACATTCTGCTAACTGTGGGCAGTAATCTTGGAGTCCTAGTCGGTGTTATGACAGCTGTACCGTGGGTCACAGTGATGCTCTGCGGCATTCATGACATTGATGCAGTTCACAAAGCTTTCATCCCTAGCATGGAGGTCTACTATCAGGCGACAGGAAGCAAGGTGGGCGCCACAGCGCTGCAAGCCTTCATGACATTTCTGTACTGGAGTAAGTCAATGTCCTTTGGTGTGTAGTACTATATTAACCGGTCAGCCTGCGGTCCAAGCCAATGGATAACCTCGAGTCGGATCGCGTGGGCGTTCTCTAGAGATGTATGTTTCCAGGTGCAACCAAGAATTAAGGTGTGTGATGCTTACCAAAACAGAACGGCCTTCCTTTCTCCCACTATTGGAATTTCATCGACCCGAAGTTCAACATCCCCGTGCGCACCACATTCCTGTCGGTTTCGTTCTGTCTCCTTTACGGCCTGGTATATATCGCCAGCTCGACCGCATTCAACTGCATCGTGAACATGTCGATCCTCTTTTTGAACATCAGCTTCACCGTCCCCCAGGCCATCCTGGCGACAGTAGGACGGGACAAGCTGCCGGTACGCTCATTTAATCTGGGTCGATGGGGATACGCAGTGAATATTTTCTCCACCGTATGGTTGACTTTCAGTGGGATACTGTTTTGCTTCCCGACCAAACTACCGGCAACAGCAGGGTCGATGAATTAGTAAGTGCTTTTGTCATCCTTGCCATCTCGACTCGCGTCCTAGAGAGTACTAATGTGGATATAGTGGGTCGGCTGTCCTAGTGGGAGTGTATATCCTCATAATGCTATTGTGGTTAGAGCGGAAGAATAAGTTCACCGGGCCAAAGATCAACTGGGATGCATTGAACATGAGCAACAAATTGGCATGAGGGCCAAGGGAGCTTCGCCATGGGTTTGCTGTGCGAGCTGGAGTGCGAGGTGCGGGGAAAATATGATGGACCACCAGCCGATCTGCTGGTTCTAGCGTGGGTAATCTGGAGTTGGGTGTTCTACTATATTAGGCATAGTGTATCTCGTATATGTATCCAAAATCCAATAAGATTAGATCCCTTTCTGTACCGCACTAAGCTTGAAAGGGTAGATCCGCCAGCAATGCAATCACTTTCCATTTTGGGTACTTCCGATCATTTTAACGGCTTCAAACTCTTCGTGTATCCGCCACAAGAGTAGGCTAATGACTCAACCTCAACGTCTAGAAGACTTCAAAGGTCATCTCTCCTACTCAATAGGTTTATACAAGCTTATCGCACCTGAAGCTAATTTTCTTTACTAGTGTTGCTCCTCAATACCTATCCACGTGCGTCTTGCTGATCGCTGTTCATTTTGTCTGTTTTCTTCAAGGGAAGAGGACTTTTACTATATATTACTATATGGAGGTCCCATGAAATAGATGTATAGACTATAATATCTCACGGACCTCCTTCGAGGGGCATAGAAGATACGTGGATTGCGCCGGATATGCACTACTATTCATGCCGAAAAGACCAACACCTCATCTGCCTCGCGTCACACCGCTGTGGGGATGTGGACTGATTTAGTTTGGGTCAATGTAGCAATGGATCGATGAATCACACCCCACACTGTTGGACCGACTATACTTGGCAAAGAAGGATCTGTAGGGCCAATTTAGGCTGTATTCCACTACCCTTCAATTGGTTTAGCGCTGTGCTGGGTCCTGTCGATATAAAGACCCAAATCCTAATTTCTGAATCTCAAAAGTTACCCAAAATCATGGCGACTAACAATGCAGACTTAGACAGTGCTTTAGCGCCGCAAAACCCAACCCCTGAAAAGAGCACACAGCAAGCTAAGCCCGTATTCAAAGAGGCGGAACGATGGAATCATCCCAGGTCCAATATACTCAAGACATTGGCTACATTTTGGAGTTTTCTGGTGATGGGTGCCAACGATGCCGCGTATGGGGTAAGTTCAATCGCCAGGTGATCGGAGCATAGCTAATATTTATAGCCTTTAATTCCATATGTAAGCGTGAACCGTACACGTTATTAGATCCACCGCTAATTGCTTAGCTCGAAAATTACTATAATCTCTCTTATACTATCGTCTCTCTAGTTTTCCTCTCACCCCTGGGTGGCTATACCCTGGCTGCGCTACTTAACAACAAAATCCATACAACGCTTGGTCGCCGCGGAGTGGCCTGGATTTCCCCGGGATGTCATTTACTGGCATATATTGTCAATTGCGTCCATCCACCATATCCAGTTCTAGTAGTGTCCTTCATTTTCGCGGGTTTCGGAAATGGATTGGCGGACTCAGCCTGGAACGCTTGGATTGGCAACATGGCCAATGCTAATGAGCTCCTGGGACTCCTACACGGACTATATGGCGTGGGGGCAGTTCTGAGCCCACTGATAGCGACTTCGTTAATTACGGAGGCAAAAGTGCCCTGGTACTATTTTTACTATATCATGGTATGTCATTATCTCAGATGCGTTGGGAAACTCGCTAATACAATAGGTTTGCAGATTGGCTGTGCCGCTATCGAGCTTGCATTTTGTTTAACTGTCTTTTGGGATTCCACAGCAGCAGCCCTGAAAGATTCTACTCCCCAAGGGGACGACCCTGCTGGAGGCCTGCGTCAAGCTCTCTTCACGAAACGGTCCGCCAGGGTCACCTGGATTTGCGCATTCTTCCTCCTCGGGTATGTCGGCATCGAAGTCGCTTTGGGCGGATGGATCGTGACGTTCATGATGCGAGTGCGACACGGAGAGGACTTCGCCAGCGGCATGGTAGCCACGGGCTTCTGGCTGGGCATTGCCTGTGGTCGTGTAGTACTCGGTTTCATTACTCCACGAATCGGAGAAAAGATGGCTATTATTGTATGTATCTCTGTCTTTTCTTTCTTTCGCTCCTTCAATATGCTTCATATCTTCATTCGTTCCATGCAATTGACATATTAACTTCGACAAGGTATACTCTCTCTTCGCAATAGCCTGTGGACTCGTCCTCTGGCTCGTGCCTAACTTCTACGCATCCGCCGTCGCGGTCTCTTTCCAGGGATTCTTCCTCGGGCCTTTCTTCCCAGCTGCAGTTATTGTCGCTACCAAGCTGCTTCCACGAGCATTACACGTCAGTGCCATTGGCTTTGCAGCAGCATTTGGAGGAGGTGGAGCTGCTGTACTGCCCTTCGTAGTGGGCGCTATTGCGCAGGCCCGAGGTGTGCAGGTCTTACAGCCATTTATTATTGGTCTTTCGGGTGGGATTTTGTTGCTATGGTTGGGGCTCCCACGGATGCCGAAGAAAGGGGACAAAGAGGAGGAGGGGGCTTCGCATGTATAGATGATTGCTGTTTATATATTTGAGCCCTAGGATTATTATACTCTAGGCGGTAAGATGGGTTATCTCAATAGGATAATTTGAACACAGTTAAGGCTTAATAGAAATCATATTCTAACTCGAAGATGTTATCAAGGTTTTCCTTATTGGAAAGTTTAGATGATATTGATACTAGCCTTGGGCTTCAAGGGTATTCATGAAGGTTTTACAGTAGATAGAAACTGTCTCATTCGCTGTTGAAAGGGATCGATTGCCTATCTCGGCGCTACCTGCTGGCCTGTCAGCTATCTATTCCTATCCGAATCTTCAGAAAATTGTTGGAAGGATCCTCGAACACTCACCATCCGCGAAGAACACGGGCAGTCCGCCAATGCCCTCGCCATATGCATACAGCCTAAACGATTGCTTGCACTCTTGGCTATAGACCAAGTTCGCCAGTGAGAAACCAAGGAGGAAGAGTTTGGGCATTAGATACCAGCTATGTATTAACATTTTAGCACCCATGTACACCAAAGCACACTGTTGGACTCACCGATTTGTGTTCTTTGCTTTATCTTACTGTTCAACGTGCGTTACTCTGTTTCTGTAGAAAACGAGGAGGGTGAAGATTGGTGTCATTATTAAATATATTCCTACCTATCTCCCTTATTTATTCTCACACAGCTTGAGACGAGTCATTTGCGGTGATTTGATACTCCCTACGACTTCCTGTACTCAGCGGCCAGTGCCATCCACGTCAACCGACAGGGCTGAGATTTCAGGCCTCCTTGTTACGAGTCGTATAGGATGCGGCTGAGAATGTTCCGAGCCAATAAGAAACTTCTGATACGCAGTGACTTTCTAACCGATGTCTCTGCCAAGCATGCGATGCGTAGAGAGATGGCGAGCTGCCCAATCATATCATTGACGTGGATTGCCAAGTAGTCAAGAGGTGTAACTGGTGACTTGATACTGCGTATAATGTAGACGAGTCGATCGAGAAACCTGGTGGGTATCGAGTTCGGTGATGTCTTGTCCTAGCATATGCCTATCCTAGACTGTACTGACTGCGCCTCACTGACAGGGTTGCTGATTATCACTTACGGGTTGATCTTTTATTAGTGTCGAAAGCCTGACTCCGACGAGAATGTAGCGTTATAAAAGTGCTGCATAGTCCCAGTCCCTATATGGACAACTCTGGTACACTGATTTCGGCGCTAATATTCGAATCGCAAGTGAAAATAACAAGGAACGAGCCATGATGCTCATTATTCCCCTCCTTCTGATATATGCTCTATGCGGGACGGCGATATTTCTCCAACCAAATCACAATACTAAGGTGGACTTGTCAATCTCTGGTGACTCTCCAACAATCAATAAAGCAAGCCATCACAGAAAACCAAAGCCGAAGAGTGCAAACAGCTCCTCTGGTAACTCCACATCTTCATCTGCCCTGCCAACCGGAACTCCTTGTGCCGGAAACTCGCCAGAGAATCGCTCCCAGTGGTGCGGATATGACATTGACACAGACTGGTCTGAGGTTGTTCCTGATACTGGTGTGACTAGAGAGTACTGGTTAGATATCGACGAGATCGCCGCCGCCCCAGATGGTTATTTGCGGACCGTAATGGCTATCAACGGCAGCATCCCTGGTCCGACTATCTATGCGGACTGGGGTGACTATGTCGTCGTGCATGTCACCAATCACCTCCAAGAGGCTAAGAATGGCACTAGTATTCATTGGCATGGCATGTGGCAAAGAGGAATAAAGGAACATGATGGAGTTGTCTCCATTACTCAGGCCCTATAGTCCCCGGCTCATCGAAGACTTATTGTTGGCGAGCTATGCAGTATGGCTCGTCCTGGTATCATTCTCATATCGGGCTGCAGGCCTGGAACGGGGTTTTTGGTGGCATTATTATCAATGGCCCTGCTACAGCGAGCTATGACGAAGACGCTGGCGTGATGATTCTGAGCGATTGGACGCATGAAACTGCAGATGAAATGTATCAATTCGCGCAGTTATGCGGTCCACCAGAATTACCGAACGCATTGATCAATGGAACTAACGTCTTTGGTTCCGGCAACCACACTCGTGGGTCTCGGCTGAAACTCCAAGTCACGAAGGGGAAGTCGTATAGATTGAGGCTCGTTAATGCGGCTCTTGATGCGAACTTTATATTCATAATCGACAATCATAAACTGACCACAATCGCTATGGATCTGGTGCCCATCGAACTGTTCAGCACACATCCTGTAACCATCGGCATGGGTTTGTACTGTCGATTCCTCATTTTAGCAATATACTAACAATCGTAATAGGCCAGCGATACGACATAATTATCACAGCTGACCAGGCATCTCTTGCAGATTCCTTCTGGATACGCGCGATACCACTGCAAGCGTGTTCAGAAAATGCTGACCCCAGTAACAATCGTGGCATCCTGCATTACGAAGACACGCCGAGTGTCCCGGAGACTCTCTCATTCATCTATCCGGATGAAACATGTGATCACATACAGGCCGCAAGTCTGGTACCGCACGTACCAAAATCAGTCCCTCCCCCTAACTTGCAAGAGATGGTCGACGCTGATAGCCATAAAAATGCATAGGGGCTCTTCCGCTAGTATTTCAACAGCACGACAATGGAGATCCTATGGGAAGATCCCACACTGATGCAGATATATGATGGCGAGTCGGCATTTCCCAACTCCAGTGCCGTAATCTCGTTACCGAAAGCGGACCAGTGGTTTTATCTGGACATCGAAACTCGTCAACCTATCGGCCATCCAATCCACCTGCACGGACACGATTTCTTCATTCTTGCGCAAGGGCAGGGTTCCTGGGATGGGTCCTCTCGCACTGAGAACCCGCCTCGCAGGGATACGGCAATGTTGCCGAGTAACGGGTCATCTGGTAATCGCTTTTCAGGCGGATGATCCTGGGGCGTGGTTGATGCATTGTCATATTGGCTGGCATACTACTGAAGGGTTTGCGTTGCCGTTTTTGGAACGAACTGACGAGGTCGTGAGTACTATTGATTATGAACTTCTGCAGGACACCTGTGAATCCTGGATGGCCTATGACGAATTGCACAACATCGTCCAAGAGGACTCGGGCGTTTGAGAAATATACGAGTCGTTTCTTGACTGTATGGTTTATTGTTCAATATTGGCGATCATGGGGAGGGATGACCATCTGGCTTATTCTGGTTAATATGTAAGGATAAGGAGGCTCAGTATATGGTCCTATGGTAACAACATTGAGTTAGGAGTATAGCAGGATGTGCAATTTTGATATATCC
Source organism: Aspergillus arachidicola (assembly GCA_009193545.1). Lineage (NCBI taxonomy): Eukaryota > Fungi > Ascomycota > Eurotiomycetes > Eurotiales > Aspergillaceae > Aspergillus > Aspergillus arachidicola. The sequence goes on from ML737137.1 coordinate 75,706, forward strand.
ATCATATATCTAGTAGTATCTTTATTTTTCTGTTCCTCTTCATGATTCTTAGTAGCAGTGTAGTGTTACTCTCTATAGCTATGGCATTATCTATTGAGGGAGCGGAAAGAATTGGTAGAGGTGTTGGCTGCAATGACACGTCACAACTGCAAATGACCCCGCATCGGTCAATGGTTATAACTGACTATGAACGAACATTCTCCTGGAGAATCTCTATGCTGAACACATAGAAAGCTCGTTACTTCGAGCATTATACTTGCGTTGAACAGATACCATTAGCCCTACATGGTATATTCCACCATCAATACCCGTTCCTGCCGAAGAAGCGGGAATTTCATCCATGATCCTTCATTAACTCGAATTCCCGAGAATTCTCTTGAAGCAACAAGCCTAAGCTCACTCAGACCAAATAAGTGACCCCTATCACTATTCAAAATGGAAGGGGCATTCGGACAGTAAGTTTAACACTTATAAGATAATACCCTTATTAGTGCTAACTGGGTATTGTAGATTTATCTCATCCCCTCTGTTCACTTTCAGCGTTGGTCCTAATAAAAAGGATTTTATTGTGCATTCTGGTCCCCTGGCCGACCTTTCACCGGCTTTGCACACACTCATGAATGGCGAATTGATTGAAGCGAAAGTCCGACGTGTCGAATGGCCTGATGCTGATGAAGACACCTTTATTCGACTAACTGAATACGCGTACCTTCGAGACTACACGCCACCATTGTGTTCATACAGACCTTCAAACATTGTCTACAACGCCATAGAAAAAGTTGAAGACTCCTGGGATAGCCTAGGCAATCAAAGGAATGACAAGACTAACGGCTTGCATGGAATCCCTAATGGACAAGATGGCAACTGCTCAGATTATCCAGACGCTTCACTAGAGGGTCCTAGTCAAGCAGGTGACCAGCAAGATGGTGGGCAAGGTGATGGGCAATCACTAGTTGAACAACCGCCAGATGATGATGAGCCACTTGAACGACCGCCAGATACTCACCCAGCACAAGCAGACGATTACTTAATACCAGCAGATGATCACCTACCACAGCCTGATGATTATCAAGTTGGTAATCAAGGCGGTAACGATGGTGTGAGCGATGGTGTCAACAATGGTGGCTATCAAGGTCGTTGTATGATTGGGAATCAACAGCAAGGTGGTGGGCAAAACCCAGGTCTACCAGACCCTGCTAAGGAACCTGCACTTGGTGGTCATGAATTGCCGTATCGAGAGAAAGGCATCTGGAGCCGACACCTTCGCGGGAAGTTTTCAACCGTCAATTTCAGCCTGGCTGCTCACGAAATGGCGTCAAAAAAGACATTCGTCCCAAGGGGAAACACTCAACTGAACGAGGATTTCACCCCTGTCTTCCTAGGACATGCACGTCTATATGTCCTGGCCGATAAATATGGTATCGAGTCACTCACTCAGCTGGTACTTGAGAAATTGAAGCAAACTTTGAATGACTTCAAGTTGTCTGCGGCAAATGTTACAGACATTATTGAGCTTGTTCGATTTACATACGCTCACACGCCTCGCCTCGTTACCGGAAGAAATGAGCTGAGGACACTGGTTATGATGTTTATTATCTCTTCTATTGGTCAGATTGGTGAAACTGAGTCGTTTCAAAAGCTTTTAGGGGATGGGGGTGATTTCGTTGTTGACTTCTGGCAAATCGTTTGGGCTTGACCATTACCGATAGGACGCTTCTTGTGGAAGTCTCTTGTCTAGCTATATATATTCATTCACAAAGTTACAATGCCATTAAAAGAAGTATCTCCTTGCAAAGGAATATATCTACTAATTTTCAAAATCCGGGAGGACTGGGCCCTCGTACACCCACCGACCTTTGAATAGCCAATAAACGCCACTGAAAATACACACGGAACCAAAAACCAAGCAAGCGTAGTTCATATTTGCCGCTGTAAGAGGCTGATATGGTGGAAACAGCAAAAATATGCAAGTAAACACAAGAAAGCCAATTGACAGGATATTGACCCCTATCCCATAACGACCCATTGACCATGGACCGGGAGTAATACTTTCAGGAAATATCACTCGCTGATAGAGTAGAAAGCATATTGGTATGAGATATGATATCTCAAGCCCAAATACGGCCAATGATACTATGGCGTTGAAAGCCGAGGTGGAACCGATATTGATGAGGCCCAACAGCCCTAAAAGAAAAGACGTAACTGCAACGGCAATGGTGGGGATTTGTCGTCGCTCATCCATTTTCGATAACCAAGTAGTAGCAGGTAATGCTGGTGGCATAAACTGTTAGAAATGAATCTCTTCTCGAGCATGTATCGTGCTTACCCTTGTCTCTTGCAAGAACCCAAACCATGCGACTAGCTGAAGTCAGTAACGGGATTGATGCTAACCCAGCCATAATGACTATAGTACTGCACAATGCGGTTGCAGAACGAGAGTTTCCAGTGATATTATAGAATATCTCAATTATGGGATAGCCGGTTGTTGTGTCAAGGGCGGATTTGAGATCCCCCATGCAGAACAGGATGGCTACCAGAAAGCCAAACCCAATCGTTCCATTGATTAGTACAGCGCCGATCATTGCGAGTGGTATATCTGTCCTGGGATCTTTCATTTCTTCGCACAGGTGAATAGCTGCATCGTATCCTAGGGATTGGAGACAATTAGATCAGAATGCCATGGCCGGCTGGGTGAGCACATACCAACAAGGACATAGCAGCTAGACAGCATACCCACACACCAAGCGATACCATTATTTCCCCAGCCGGAATTGTTGATAGTGTCCACGAATACAAACTCTGGTACGTGTTTTGTGGGCGATACCACACATATCACGACGAGAACAATTATGAATGCTACCACATGGAAACCCAGCGAGAGATTTTCTACTACGGGAAGCACACGGCTTCCCTGAATGTTCACAATCGCCGAGATTACCAATATTGCCCAGTATATCAATGTGCCATGCCACCTCTGGAACGCATAATTGTCGTAGTTCAAGACTAACAAGCCCTGGATCATTGTACCGGATAGAAAGGGTGCACTTGCTGCAACGGCGATCCACCCGAAAGTGGCTAGGTAAAACATTAGCTCTATGGCATAAGAAGATAAGAAAAACTGAGGGTTGCATCTCACTGATCCAGCCGACAACCCAGCTCGGGCCTTTCACGATGCGCAGCGGTGCCATCTTGCTGATGAAGTGGTACTGGCCTCCTGCAGTGGGGAACCTATTTGAGACTATGAGAGATGATTCTGGGACAAGATTTCCTTTCCCACATATATATACCAAAAAGAAAGGTTTCGGGGATTTCTCACATAGATGCCAATTCAGCAAGAGAAGCTGCAGTGGCGAGTGAGCCGATGAAGGAAACTGATGAATTATTAGTCCAGTTATAGTCCAACAAGAGATCATTGTCCGACTTATAAAGCCATATATTAGCGCAGGCGGGCCTCCGCTGACAAGACCAGATACCATAGTGCTATAATACTTGTGAGCCTGGTTAGTGCTTGGCTAAATTTTAAGCCTTAGCGTTACCTGCACAGCGCCTCCCAAGTCGCCATCAGGGAAACACTTAGAGAAAGCATCGACAACTTCCCAAATTTATGCTACATTTTTCTAGTTCTAGCGATTGTTCATAGATTGAATATGATGTTGATAGACTCACTTTGACATGGTCGATTTGACCGATCCCCTGGTCTGCTTCGGCGTCGCCAAGGTTGTATTCTGCCTTCGCCTTTGGTGACATTTCGGACTCCATGATTGATGAGATTGTGGGAGCAGCTTTCTGAAGGCGAGACAATCATTAAAAATACAAGGCATTCTATGGTTCACGAACAAATACAAGGACTGAACTAATTCCGCGCTGGTGGCGATTCGCCGAGATAAGCACACAGCCCTAGACCCAAAACGTTGATAGAACACGAGCCAATCGGCACCATGCCAATTCTCTACTATTTGGTACGCCTAGGTGCTACAATAGATCGTAGGGCTTTAGTATATCTCCCAAACGGCAGTCATCCTGTTCCAAATCCTATCCTCCTTCGACAAATCTGACCAATCACAAGAGAAGGGTCCCGAGGCTCGGGCTCTTCCAGCATCATGGTATCACTCAAGCCCATTGTACGAACTCGAACGACGAGCAATATTTTCCAAAAGGTGGTTGCTAGTCACCCATCGATCGCGTCTTACCAAGCCAGGGGACTTCATTCGATACGAGGAGGCCGGGTTTCCAATTTTTCTCTGTCTCGATCGCCAGGGTAACCTACGAGGATTTCATAATGTCTGCTGACACCGTGCCTTTCCAGTAGTGATTTCTGATTCTGGATCGGCAAATATCCTGGCTTGCAAATACCATGGTAGGAGCTCTCCCGTTTCCCCGAAGTTCTCAGTTGGTCTAATCATCCGCTGGCAGGTTGGTCGTACGGGCTGAATGGAAAACTGGCAAAAGCCCCTCGCTTCGATGGTGTGTCTGGGTTTGACAGAGAGGACAATGGCTTGTTTTCTATACATGTGCATGTTGATCAGAGGGGTCTCGTATGGGTCAACCTCGATGCTAACGAAACTCCTACTACGCCCTGGAATGAAGATTTCCTGGGAGCTGACACTCAGGGTCGACTGCAGGATTTCAACATGACCGAATATAAATTTGATCATGCCTGGGATATGGTAGGTAACTATAATTGGAAGACCTTGGTAGACAATTATAACGAGGTACGGGACTCAAACCACATTATGGTCTGTTCTCGATGACTGATCAAGCCGTTCCGTCGTCGGGATAGTGCTATCATTGCGGCGTTGCGGATCCTGATATTGCTGCCATATCTGATCTGACCACCTATGATGTCCAAACCCACGGAGGGCAAATCCAACATTATGTGAAAGACAAACCAGGCTACGACTCGGACATGAAAGTTGCCCCAACTTTCTTTTTTCCGAACGCGTCTGTTACCATGACGTAAGGGTGTCCCCTTCTCTACATGAGGTGTTGTACTAAAGGATTGCTCTAGATCGCACTATTTTTACATCATGCGGGTAGTGCCGACATCTGCGACGACGACATCGATGCAGTACGAGGTCTTTCGACATAAAGATGCGTCAGACAAAGCCTTCAAGGAGCTAGATGACTTCTTCAAATAAGTTGAAAACGAAGACAAGAATCTGTGGAACGGGGCACAGAAAAATCTGAATGCAGGCGTTTACGTTAACGGTCAGTTATAGCCGTTCAACGAAAAGGTAAATCTCCGAGATGAAGGTCGAGTTCCAGCAATAGGCTAAACTTGCCTGCTTAGGGCGTTCTTTACTTTCAAAAACTTGTCAAACAAAGTCTGGTTTCCCATCGAGCGGAGGAAGAGGCCAAGGGTGAAGAGATATGCCTTAGCATGAGAAAGGCTATAAAGTCAACGTCTTTGGATCATGAGATTGGCTTTTGCGCCAAGCTCGAGGGCTGTGGTAAGGCCGAGCTGGCTTGGTAGGCTTCTAGTAGGCTTTATTCCAATCTTTTCCCGAAAAATGGAAATTAGAGAGAATAGTTGAGACCTCTCAGACTGAAAAGGCAACCGAGGTGAGATGTTTTATACGTAACATAGCAATACACAGGTGGAACGTCGTAGACTAGCCAAAGATTGACTCCAGTCGCTCCTCATTCATGACATCCAACCAATGGATGAATACTTGGGTAGAAGTATTAGTTCTGTTTGAAACACACAAGTCCGCTCTGAGCCAAACTACTTCGAGGATCTGCAAAGCTCTGGGGACTGGATCAAGGCGAACAAACTCGTGTAGCACTTTCAATTTCTGGCGCACAAGGAACCGCCAGTGAAGGATCATGAAATCTGAGGAGTGCACGGAAATAATTGCTTTCTCGATGCTGAAAGGGTTCGTACGATGTAGATCACCGATATCTTGATTATGGTTTTCGACTTTCTGTAGGGCACTCCCGGCAATTATAAGTGGCACAGTTAAGAGTACTTTGATACCGGATGATTCTGGAACTGATGATATAAGATTCAGGATGTTGACAGCTAACCCTACTATGATCTCATTGGGTGATCGCTGGCTCGTTTCATTTGATAGATCCGTATCGAGGGTTGACATTGTTGAGTTTGACTTTTGCAAGAGATTCGGAAATGTGAGATATAACTGAACCAGGACCGAGAATTTGTAGATTTGTGCCAGACATTGAAGGTGCGACACGGATGTGAATCGGTCATCTGGGTCTTTGATGCAACCAGATACGGGCGGAGAATATTGCAAGACCTTTGCCTCCAGCTCACCAGCCTTCGTGAGCTGCTCATGAAAGATATTCTCACAGACTTCGGTAGACGCTATCGAGGTAGAGAGATATTTTGTAAGACGATTTTGGCGACAAAGAGTGCTGACTTCGGCAGCATAAATAAATATAGTAGTCGAGGCCCCAGCCCACGGATTCGGATAAACAAGCGTATCATGATTTTCTTGCTTGCAAAATGGAATGAGGTATTCAAGAGAACGTGGACTCTGCGTGGTGACAATTGCTACCATAGCTTCCCAGTAAGCCATGATCCCGACCAAGAAGGATGTGGACTGAGGATCGTTCGACGCCTCGGGTCGCGCTATTGACTCCTGAAAGAGCGCACGAGCAGTGTGAATGTGTGTTATCCCCAGCGCGCTTGAATCTCTCCAAGCGGATGTCATGCCCAATAAAATACTTCCCAGTACAGCTTCGAATCTCCCTTTGTCAGTTACATTTCTCTTCTCTATTAGATATGAGATAGCATCATGTCGGTGTTGCCGTGCCACTGAAAGCATCTCGTTCTGCTGGTGACAGAGGTGAGTGGCTGCCGTCATCATGACCAGATGGAAGATCAGCTGGGAGGAGTTCATCAAATTTGCAATGACCGAGCGAAGGGATTCAAGTGGGAATCAAAGCAGGAATTTATTGTGCAGACGTGGGAAAAGTAGTGGGTTGAAAGAAGAATAGCCTTGTCATCGATCGGCTTGAACAAAGAGAACAGGAACTCTGATTGCAATATGCTGTTCTCTAGCAATGAATCCATGATGTCCTCGCCCCCATTCCCGATGTCTTCTGTAACCAGGTCATTCAGGAAACCGCCAGGTAAAAGGCAGCTGGAGCTGCTGCAACCATCGTTGATCATGCGATCAAACTCATATGACTCCGGGGTAATATCATGGCGGTTGTGTATTTGTTCGTCATTCGTGTTCATCGATGTCTCAGGCGAGGTGGGATCGACACAGGACGCCAATTCGCGTGAATATTGATTAGCCATCACGCTTTCAGATTGAGTGAATCCATCAGTGCCATCCTCGGAAGAATGACTACGGTCTGCCTGAACGTCAGGTTTCTGCGTAGGGTGTCCAGGTACATTCAAGTAACGCCATTTCATCGGCTGTTGGTACCCCGGGCAGCTGAGCCCCCTTTTCAAACACTGACCACAGAAGGGTAGCCCCTCGTCGCATTTGATGCGCTACCGCTTGTTAAAACATATCCTCTATCGGCTGTTCGTGAGGGCAGGACCTACCCGCTGCTTGCAACGCTGGCATCCCGCTGGATGCCGTTAGATTTGAACCCAGATCTTCCAGAGGAACAACTTACACCGTGACTTGGAGCGTCTTTTCGGCGGCAAGGAGCTTTTCTTACTAGTTTGCGTGGGTATTTCCATGCCGTACTGCTGTGGGTTCACTCTTAGGTTCCGGTGGCGTGTCGTGGACTACTTCCCAATAAATGCTTAGGCTTATCGCTCAAGTGCGGGGAAGATAAGCAAGCGCGCGGAACTCGTCGTGATAAGCGCCGCCGCACCAATCATGTGATTCATGTCGAACTAGAGTTCATTTACTATGGAATACTAGAAGTACTATTCTTACTGGGTCTCAGCTTCCATCCAATATCGAGATCAAAACATCATGCCGTTATTGTCGCGGAGATTATTTCCTTCCACAAATCCCTTCACCGTTAAGCTATTCTGCACTATCGCAAATTACTGAATATTCCAACATCAGGTGAGCATATACATCTGGGGTTGTGCAAATTTCGTGGCGGAGCAAGTAGTAATGTCAGTAGAGCAATGGTATTTATACGGCTCAAGTATTTAGGATTATCGCAACTACAGACCCATCGAGTCCCAGGCAAGCAAGGATGACTTGCTTTGATAAAACCTCCCATTAAGACATAGTAACTATTCATATTGCCTAGTTCTGCAGGCAACGAGGCACATCCGCACTTTGCCTAATTGGGAGAAAAAGCACGCACAAATGCGATTGGCCCTCCGACTCAGTGTGGGGCACCTACTAGTATGGAGCACTTCTTCCATAGGTGTAGTCGAGTTCTGCTTGATAGACACTCGTTCAGTACTTGTTGTAGTATAAGTAGAGACTAACGGAAACTGGATTCTATAATGCATCAAAAGTTCAAAGCAGGTTTCACAATTGACTAGACCATGGCATTTCGTGTTAGAAGCAAGACAGATGCCTTCAAGATACCCAACTTTGGCGGGATACCCCATGTTTTCTTTGGTAAGCTAGCCCACATGAAGCTATTGAAGTTCAATGACCTGATTACAGTGGTCAAAGCGGACTATCTGGGGACTGAAGATGAGAAGGCGATCAGTCCCATTAGCGGATCCTGGTTTAGGATCGAGAAAGGACCGGAAGCAGCCCCTCCGAGGTATGACTATGATGAAATTGGAGTAGTGATGGAGGGTAGGTATGTCTGGCAAAGAGACTTGGCAAAATTATTCACAGGTGTCCAGGAGAAATCACATTGAAAGATGAAACCGGCCAAACGGAAACAGTTCGAGGCGGCGATACGTTCATGATCCCGCGAGGCAGCACCATCAATTTTTCCTCGGACACTTATGGGGTTGCATGGAAATGCGGGGGGAGGCCAATGAGCAGACTTTGATAGCCCGAGCTACAAACCCTTGAATATCTTGAGCTGCCAGGAGGTGTCTGTCCAAGGTCATTTGTTTAGTCAACTTCCCGATTTAATGAATTCATACGAGGGCTAAACGCGATTGGTCCGTACCCATAGCCCGATACCATACGCACTAAATTTCCTATTATACCTATCACTACGTACCTAGAAAGTTGTACTAGTGCTGTAGTATTTGAATGGAAATCAAAACAAGCTAGATTTGGGTCCACTGGGAACCCGTGAAATATAAATGGGTAATCTGGCCCAAGCATGACCGATAATTGGTACATCCCCCACGTTCTTTCCTAGTTCATTTCAATTCAAAGTTTTCTCAAAATGGCACCACCTTCAAACGAAGGCTTTTTATGGACTCCACGTGGAAGTACGAGTGGCCTCGAAACTGACGCTGTGCAGGAAAGCTCACCAGTTATCGATGACAGCTATGACGTTGTGGTCATAGGGGCCGGGTTCACTGGTCTTATCGCAGTACGGGAATTGAGTCAGAGACATGATCTGAAGGTTTTACTATTGGAGGCAAGAGATCGGATCGGTGGTCGTACATGGACGGCAAGAGCTCTAGGGGAAGAGCTAGAGATGGGAGGAACTTGGGTTCATTGGGCTCAACCTCACCTTTATAGCGAACTTCGCCGGTACGGACTACATATCAATTTAAAAACTTCCGCAGGCACTGCTGCACCTACGAAGCAGATGTTCAAACAGGGAAAGGCAACCCCGTGTGAGATATCGATCGAGGAGACTGGTGATATTTTGGAGCGCATTGCCCAATCTTTCTTCACGATCGACGGAAGCAGCAGTCGTGAGCTCATGCCATACCCTCACGATCCCTTCAAGCGACCAACTTTGTGGATAAAATATGATCATTTGTCAGTGCAAGACCGACTGGACAGTCTTCGTGGGTTTTCAAGTTGGGAGAAAGATTTGTTCGAATCAAACACGAGCACCTTCGGTAGTGCTCCTGGAAAGGATATCGCATTTACCGAAGCACTTCGGTGGTACGCCTTAGGTGGACACAACATGAAGGGGGTGTTCGAACTCGCTGGAGTCTACAAAATAGGGAATGGGGGCATGACTTCGTTTGCGCGAGCAGTCTTGGGTGACTACACGGGGCATATGCTTTTTGGGGCCACTGTGAAGGAAGTCGCGCAGACCAAGTTAGGCGTCAGGATTACCACAAGGCTTGGGCAAGAGATCAATGCAAAATATGTAGTTTCTACTATTCCTTTGTACGACCACTCTTCCTGAGCCTTTCTCAATTCGAAGTTCTCAAAGCTAATCCTCAGCAGGAACTGTTTAGCGGATGTGAAATTCTACCCCCCAATATCTTCCAGTCGACAGTCTGCGATGACGAAAGGACATATCAATAAGGGCGCAAAGATCCACTTCAAGCTCAAGGCAGCGGAGCCGGGCTGGTTTGCAACCGCAAATTCGAGCGACTCGGCCTATGTTTTTGCCTTCTCCGACCACAATGGCACTCGGGAATCAGAACCATCCGGCACTTGGTGCATTGGATTTGGATACAATGGACAATTGGATGATAAGAACAACCACCGTCATATTATCGGTCGCTTCCGAAAGGATATTTATCCAACCGGTGACGTTGAAGCTTACGTGACTCACGACTGGGTGAATGATCCGTATGCGAAAGGAGTTTGGGCTTGTTGGGGGCCCGGATGTACATCAGCCTATCTCCAAGAACTCCAGAAGCCCCATGGGAGGGTCATTTTTGCCAGTGCCGATTGGGCTGACGGGTGGAGGGGGTTCGTTGATGGAGCCATCGAACAGGGTCACCAAGCATCTCAATGTGTCGTGGCATCTCTCAACTCAGGGACTGAAATTTTGCGATCGAGGCTTTGATGTAAGTTGATAGTGAGATTATAACCAAATTCATGTTTATTTGACCGGTATGCCCTTCAACCAGTACAGCCACAACTACTCCGTACCCACCTTGGGATTAGTGTGGGGCCTCGAGCGTATTAGTAATACGCCCGTCGCTACTCTAGAATAATCAGTCACAATATGCAGAAACCGCCTAAGTGTTAACACTTAGTGCAGGAGAAAATGACAATATTTCATTTAGGAGAATATCTCTCCTACCGGCCCAACAGCTAGTCTCCCCAAAAGACCATTTGAATTGATAAGATTCCTCTAAAACCGAAATAAATCACGTTTTCCCATCCAAAGCCATATGTTTGCACTGTTTGAGTCCCACAGGAGGGCCATGAAGAAGCCGAAGCGTATTGCGGGAGCGTATTCGCGAGGCGCGTATTCGTACAGTACTTTGAGGCGGAGTAAAAAAGATCAAGGAAATTCCTTTGAAGCTGCTCCGGAGTCTTTACTAAACTCTTTATAACCTTAATCATCTTTAATTTCTAATACGCCCTTTGAGAAACTCAGCGTATCACACAGCCCCAAATCTAAATCATATACCAATCTATGGGTTAAGTTTAGTTTAGTTATGTATATATATTTTGAACCCTTCCCCAAATCCGAGGTCCTCATCAAACAAACATTTCTTGTCTACATAGTTCACTACATATCTTTGACATAGTCTCTGCTTTCTTTGTTTCTCTCTCTTTCTTTCGGTGTTCTTTTTTGCTGTTGACTAGACATGATGAAGACTTCTACGTTTACTCTACTTGCTTTTGCAACCTCTGGTCTTGCATTCCCGGATCCTGGAGGTCATGAATTTCGTGCCCCAGGACCTTTTGATAGTATGTAATTCTTCCACACTGGCGATCTATAGCTAACTTCCGCAGGTCGTTCGCCATGCCCTGGCCTCAATGCTCTAGCAAACCACGGCTATCTCCCGCGTGACGGCAAGAACCTGGATTACGAAATGATCAACAAAGCTGCACAAGCAGCATACAACTTCGAATCGGGCTTTTATATAGACGCCGTTAATATGGTTTTCGAATTTAACATCTCCACCACCAATCGACCTAATGAAACTTTCCATCTTCGCGACCTCGCTCGACACGATACAATCGAAGCGGACGGCTCGCTGACTCGTAACGATATTTACTTCGGAGACGATCTGCACTTCGATGCCACCGTTTGGGAACCTGTTGCGAAGGATCTGGGGTTGGATCATTATCGAGATGTGGACCGCTTCGTCACGGTAGATACGGCAGCCAAGGCTACTCAAAACCGCTATGGTCTTGCGATGAGTGCCAACCCACAATTCAATGCTTCTGAGCTTTGGAAACAGTTTCAATACGGGACTACCGCACTCTATCTTCTGACCCTGTGGGATAATGATCACAATGCTGTGCCAAAACCATGGGTCAAAGCCTTGATGGGTACCTCAGCCTCCCTTGACCTTGAAACTTCTCACGCAGAACTAGTCACTAACGTGTAGTAGGCGAGGATCGGATTCCATATAAAGAAGGATATACGAAAGGAAATGTGACGAAAACTGGCAAGCGGATTCAGGCTATGAACAAGGCGGTACGAGATGCAGTCGGGTTGAAGTCTTGAAGAGGACATTTGAGCTCTCGGATATGAGAATTTTGGCGCCTCGGAGATTGAGTTTGATTCTTTAAACTTTTAGGAATTCGCACTGGCACTGCCACCTACTGCCTTGGATTGATTTGGGATACGGATAACAAAAGGTGGCAGAGAGGAAATAGAGCATAAGATAAACAGGTAGTCCACTGTGTTTGTCCGAATGAGGAAATGATAGCAAAGCCAAAAATCACTATAGCAATAGAATGATGTAACGTGTCTACATATTGTTGTACCAAACGTTACGCAACATATAGACGCAGCGTCAAGTCTTTCAGGACCACCAGTAAAGTCATCAGCCGGCCTTTCAAGAATATGTATTCAAAGCGCATTGTGATCTTGTACCTAACTTAGAAACGAAAAAGTTGCTTTGCATTTCCAGAATATATAGATGCCACGGTCTTCTGCTTGAACAATTCTGTGATATTCTTGTCCATCACTTTGCCGAGATTTTCTACTAACACCCCCGGCGTATATGGATAGTCGCTGCCGTATAGCAGTCGGCTTGCATCTCCAATTCGGAGATACCCCTGAATGAGATCTGGGAACGGAAAGCCAGCCAGATCAAAGTAAAACCGTGTCTTGAGAAGTGCCTTGATGTCTGCGCTGGAAAGCTTAGTATCCTCTTTCAGAAGGCCAGTCGAGAATGCCCCAACTCGTTCCACCAGAGTTGGGAGGGTAGCGCCGCAATGAGAGACGAGGAAGGTCAGGTTTGTATATTTAGTCACCGTTTGTGTTAAGAGAAGATTCACAACGGCACGAGTAGTATCGAAGTAATATTCCATCATAGGCGTGGGGTATTGTGCCAATGGCTTGTCAGCCGCAGGGAAGTCCTTGAGGCAGCATTGGGTGGGGTGTATGAAGATAACAGTAGGTTTCTCGTTCAGCTTCTCGAATACTGGTCTGTATACCTCGTCACCTAGATAGTGTCCTTGTGCGTTGGTCATCATGGTAAACCCACAACAGCCCTCCATATCACGCACTCGCTCAATTTCCTGGACAGAGCCCTCCGGATCTGGCAAGGGAAGAGATGCGAAGAAGCTGAATTTATCTGGATATCTGCGATGGGTTTCTGTAATTTCATCGTTCGTCTCCCTGGTCACTTGTCTTGCAAGCTCAAAATCCCCCACTTTCAGATGCGTTCCCGGAGAGGTAATGCTTAATATGGACCGCTTGATATTCAGCTTCTCCATCAGCTCAATATGGGCTTCCGGAGACCATTCCTGTGGGTTGAACCATATTTAGCCCGTGTCAGGATCTGTGATGACGCGACCAGTGGCTTACAGGAATTCCGGGCATTCCATCTGGCTCGTCCCAACCATGCCTCTCGCACCACTTCCTCCATCCGCTTGGAACAATGTGGCAATGAGTGTCAATTCGTTCCATTGCTAGTCGTTATGTTCCTTTCGTGTTTCGTTTATCTTAACCTCTCAACCACAAGCTTTACGTTGATTCTTGGCGGCTTTTAAGTTACTCTCACTGACGCTCTGATGTCCGAAATACCCGGTCATAGGTCCCACATGGGGACTGTGATGTGGAACTTTAGTACTCTGTACAGTTGCCACAGGGGCATCTCTCAGCCATTTCAGAAAAGAGTTTGGCACTCAACAAGAAAGCTACCATTATAGAACTACCACAATGGGAGTAAGAAGACTAGGACCCACTATGTGTAGCCCCTCCTTAACTTGCACTAAGAATCGGCTGATCATACAGGTCTATCAATATACCTCGCAATTCCTTAAGGCCTCTAAGCACTATTTCTCATCAGTCAGGTTCTATGCCAATGAAGTATCTAGCCATTTTCTTAAAGTTGGCTCGCGAGACATCAGCTCCTCGACCTTGCCCAACCGATAGTAATAATCCAGGCTAGCAGGATTTGAGAGTGTACTAGACGGCTTGACCTTTGCGCCTGAGACAATTTGCTTGACTGGAAGCTCAACCTTTTTCCGTTGACAGTGGTATATTCCGTCCATTAGCATTTCCGGAGATCAGTGATGAAACAGTTGATATTGCAAAATACCCACCGGAATCTCATGTGTCGGGAAAACAAACGATGGGACATGGTGTGCACTCAGTCTCTTGCGAATCGTGGTTTTGACTCTTTTGGCCAATCCCTTGGTAAAGCGATGTCCAGGCTTCATTGAGAGAAACAGGATGACACGCTAGTCTGTGTCGGAAGGCCTTCGTTGACCTACACAAAGAGAGTCGGCTACCTCGGCGGAAAATCCACTTTCGATAACCTGGTATATCTCAGAGGGACCAAAGCGGATACCGGACGGATTGAGAACGCCATCGGACCGCCCATGGAAGAGTAGTTGTCGGGTATGAGGATTGGTTGAAATTATGTCCCCATGTGTCTAGACACCTGAAGCTATTGTCAGAATAAATCTTAGGTTTTCATTCTAACATACTGTAAAAATGTGCAAAATATGCCTTATGATATCTCGCATCACCATCCTTTCCCCAGAGCCTAACTGGCATCTTGGGGAAGGCTGCGGTGGCGACTAATTCTCCCGGCATGCCATCGGGTAAACGCGAACCTTTGGTACCTTCTCCTGCCTCAGTGGTATCGTAAACCTCAACAGGGATACCAAGACTCATAAATGTATACCGCTTCCTAGTGGACACCCTCGCGGACTTCGATGACTACGATCTTGTCGTCTTCTTTTCCGGCCGTGCTTGTCGTGCCTTGTGTGGTCCGAGTGAAAGGTATATTCTCGGCGAAGTTCAACCGGATCCCTTCCAACTAGTGTGGCATGGTATCGATCTGTGCAGATTCATCGACACCAGTAGTGTAAGCTCCCTCATGGATGACGTTGAAACTACTCCCAAGAGAAGTCCCAAAACGATGCTCGATGGTTTATTGAGAAGTTGAAGAGATTATGAACTGTCTGAGAGGCGAATGCTCAGTTCAATAATCAGACAATATAGTGAAAAGGCGTAGCTACAATGTCATGCCTGAAAGAATTTCCCCGAGTCTCTCAATAACACTCGGCGGAATTGGCCCATCTTGGTCGACTCCGGGTTTGGGTGCTCCCAGAGCTTTCTTGGAATTACTTGAGAAGTCATGATGGGCGAGTAAATTGTTTTCTTGGTACAGTACAATAGCTAGTTATCACTGTTTATTGACTCACGCAGGGCGAACAACAGTCTACATATATAGGCACTCCTTTTTCCGCATGCGGGAACTATGGGTGATACAGAAGCTTGCATTACCCGACCTTATTCGAATATTGGTCTGGGTGGTCATCAGAAAATTAAGGAAAATACAGCAATCTTCATGAGAACATCTTCTCCAGTTCTTTTGCCGCCATATCCAACTCTGCCGTTGTATTACACGCCGCGAAAACAAACCGGTCTGGCCTGAGGATAATATATCGCTTGCTAGACATGCTCCGCCACATTAACTCTTCGTCGTATCCTCGAGGTGTGGGACGGCCCTGACATAGTTTGCATTGACCGAACTCTTCCGCAGAAGCCGATCGGTATAACCTGTTGGTGACAGTCTCAGGGGCTTGGCCGTCGATGAACTTCGGTGCCGAGACACGAGGAACAAAGATTGTGGCTTCATCATATGACAGGAGACTTGTGTTGTCCTGGTCCATTCCGCCAAGTTCCGCTAGAGTCGAATGTAGCAGCTGGAGACTTGGCAAGAGAACTACAATTTGGAACTGCTTTGTCTTGCTCGAATCAAAAATAGCGTCGTCCGTAAAACGAACAATTTCGTCCTTATCGGAAACAGCGACGCAGTAGATCTGGGGAAAGGCAACTCCACCATTCAGCTTGGGGATGAATGGAAGGCCTGGAGTGTGAGAGTACTCAATCGGGCCTTCAGCTCTAGGTCCCTGCTCAAGCCAGTGTTTCCATTGAGGAATGAATTGCACTGACCATAGAGTCCAATCCCGAAGGAACCCCTCCAGCGAGTTTTTGGTATTTACCATCTCTCCGTTCCGCACTGTAGCCGCGAGAGATTTGTCGAGCTGTTGCTTCCGTTCCTTGTACCAGGCAGCGAGAGTAGCCTCATGGTCGAGTGGGCGTTTCGAAGAGCACAGAATTGCTAGACGCCAGGCAAGGCCAATGGCGTCCCTAAATCCAGATGCGATTCCTTGACCACCGACTACAACGAACATTATCATGTATGGTCAGTTTACACTTTCCAATTGAATGGGGCCCGGGATTGGGAGATATTGACGTACACGGAGGAAAAACATGCGCTGCATCACCGCAGAGAATTGTTCGGCCAAGAGCCCATTTGTTACAGCTTCTAGCAGCAAAGCCAAACGGTCGTGAACGAAGGACCTCAATACAGTCCTCGGGATACTCAACATCCTCGGTCAGACTAATTTTTGTCTTGTTAGAAGGTTCCAAACAAGAGAGGAAAAGCTGGGTGAATTTACCCATAACGACTGCCCGGGTGTGTGATATAAGGAACCACCACCTCTTTAATCTTATGCCTCTGGGCCATTTCAGTCCCATCCTCGCCGGGAGCGATAACAAACTCGAAACGCCACAGTCGGTCATTTGGAAGCCCAAATCGGCCACAAACAGCTGGCCGACGGGCATTGCAGAGAAACTGGAAGTCGTCCGGAAAGAAGAGATCGTACACCATTTCGGGAGAAAAGCCTAGCTTCCACAGTGGAAACTGGGGATGAGTTGCTGGTGTGGGAAGGTGTATTTTCCAATTGAGGGCAACCCATGTCTCGTTGTACTTGGTCCTTGATATCCGCAAAATCAGTAATGGGATACCTTGGAATCGACTAGATCATCAGCTCCTTACTTCTCTGCCCATTCTAGTTTGATTCCCTTTGGCTCCAAGTAATTCTTCCGTGTGTATCCAGTTTTTCCGTCCGCTCCAATTAGAAATTTGGCTTGGATTCCTTTTCTGTTTGTAGTAGAGTCGCTATAGGTAGCGTAAACCCAGTTATCATCTTCATGGATCGACGTCAAGGTACAGTTGGACCTGAGTTCGGAGAATTTCGACGAATCAATAACAGAGCGAAGGTGTCTCTCTAAGGCAGGTTGCTTGTGGCGCATCGCTCCTATATGTCCTGTGTTGCCCTCCGACTTCAACATCACTGACATTAGACTCATCATGAACACTTGTCTTGGCAAAGTACTTACCGAAGCAGTATCAAACGAAAGGAATGGCTTCCTATGGAGATCATGATGAACGCCACCCACAAATCGAATCTGAGGAATGGCTATAAACATAAACACATTAGAATTTAATAAACCCTTTAGTAGCTTGTGCATACTAACGTGATCCAATATCGCTAAAAACGTGCTCATACAGCCCTAACCCCTGCAGAGCTCGAATGCCGTCGTCGTCGAGGGCAATGCCCCGCGGATCAGTAGTTATAAAGGCCTCCTTCTCCAGGACAATGTTCCGGATACCCATTTTTCCAAGATATCCGGACAGCATTGCGCCTGTTGGGCCGCAGCCGCAAATCAAAACGTCGGTTTGCTCGTAGTTCTCCATCGCATCAGGGATACAGTGCAGAATAAGATCTTTTGAGTTCTGTTATTTGGATTGCACCACTTCTCCTCCTCCTTTGCCGCAAGGAACTATGCTAGCTATATATTGATCCGATTATAACCCGACAAAAATAGTATGCTCCTTGTCGGAAGTCGGAGTGGGTCAAATGTGGGACAATAGGATAGTTACCACCGGCAATGTATACCGAGGATCATCCGCTTCAGCTACATCTACAAGCCGATGTTCCGGTTAATTCCCACTGAGGGGACTATGCTGTATATGCTCTTTACGTCAGCTCTCGGGATCCTTTCAAAAATCTCAAATGCGACTAATAAAAAAAGAAAGAGAGAGAGAGAGAATTGCGTGCGCACATTCCATCTGACGGTTAACGAAAATATTTAATATTCTGTACCAATATCTGAATAGAGCTATAGCTATTGCTGCATAGTGATCACTTATTCTATAAACTCCCTAGGAACCTTCGGACCCCAGATAGCCAACGAATCCTCTCCAGCAGGCATATATCCAATTGGGGTCTCATTGTTCACCAAGTCCCCATCCGCATAATGTTCAACCATATTACCAGAAACGTCCCACCAGTAATCAAAAATCTGCGACCCAAGTACATGCCGGCCGATACCCCAAGTAGGACGGTAACCCTTCTCCACAAGCCACTGGTGTCCAAGGTTTTGGCTGTCGAAGTCATGCACCTCGTATGAGCTGTGGTGTACGTGCGCTGCCTGGGGATTGGCGCTTAGGAAGAAGGAGTGGTGGTCCACCGGCTCCGAGCCTAAGTCGAGATGCATGAATGTGGTTACCGGGACTCGGTGGCCCTCTGCTTCTATGTAGACAAAGTCGGTGGGAACAATGTTGAAGTTTGAAGTGTAGAACTCGAGCTGCTCTTCAAGTTTCTGTGTGGTAAGCCCGAAATGGCCCAACTTCGTCACAAGTTAGTATACTACATGATGATGAAGTCAGTAATGGAACCCTACCTTGTAAACGGCAGCTGGACCAGGTTCAAAGCGGTTGAACTGTCTGACTCGAGGTTTCTCTTCCGGGAAGTTAAGGATAACCTTCTCAGGTGAGTACGTCGGTTTGCCGGCTACCGGCTGTTGTCCATAGATCACATTGACAGGAAACCCTTCCGGGTCGGTCACCGTGACAAGGAAACCACCGCCTGGCGCATCCTTCAGCTGCTGGATCGGCTCTGCACTAGGCAGCTTGGATGCTCTTTGGGAGTATCCGTCTCAGTACTAACCATCAACCAGAGACAAATGACACTGCTTACCGTTCAAAATCATCCCAAGTAGCCGCTTGGAAAACACCGCCTAGGAACTTTCGCGGACCCTTCTTTGCATAGTAGACGTACTGGTCCGGCCCGTAACCCTTGTACCAAACCTCATCATCGGTCCGATGTGCAACCTGGAGTCCGAAATCCACCATGAACTGGTGAATTGCATCAAGGTCAGAATGTTGGTATCGCATGTGAGATAGCCTGGTCAGCTTGATGCGACTGTCCAAGTTGATACGCCGCTTCGCTAGCCAACTCGCCTGGGGCTCCTGGTTGATGCCCATGGCCACGGTGTCTGCGAGCGTCATGCCACGGTTGAGCTTTGGTGCAGATTCAGTCATCTTGTTTATCAATTGCGTGAAATCACAGATAATGAGTTACTTGGGAAATACTAGGTGGTATGCTGTATATCATTTCCACCACGGGGACCGTAGCCCGCGCAGTTTCTTATGTCTGGCTTGTATGCGGGGACTATCTATTGTTGCCGCATAGTCCATAGTGAGCCAAAGCAATATAACCTTCGGGGCCTAACTCCTGTTAAACACGTCTTATTTAATAATTATCTGCTTAATCATTCCATTCATTATCTTCAGGAACACAATTAATACCAACTGCATCATCGCAATGGCTGCTTTCAAAAAGCTGGTTCGCTTTCTCACCAATGGCCGAGCATATTACGGCGAACTTCTTGAGACCAAAAACGATAAGTATGTTGTCCAGCGATTCGATGGTTGTCCGTTCGAAAAGTTGGTCCCAACAGACGAATTCTACACGGTAGATACTGTACGTTCACCTTTTGAAAATTCTGACTCAGTCTGTATATGCCAACACTCATCTTCTAGCTATTACAACCTATCGAGAGTACACCTCTTATCATCTGCATCGGTCTGAACTACAGATCGCACGCCAAGGAAGCAAATGTACGTCCCATCCATCATGAAGAGCAAAAGAGATACACTAACCCACATCGCCACCAGCTTGTCCCCCCAACCTACCCACCGGTGTTCACCAAACCCGCCGACGCCCTCGGAGGCCCCTTCGAGGGTATCCCTATCCACCCCGACGCTCAGTCCTTCCTCGACTACGAGGGGGAATTGACTGTGGTGATTGGAAAAGACGCTCTGAACGTCTCTGAGGAATCGGCACTGGACTATGTCCTGGGCTACACAGCAGGCAACGATGTCTCCGCGCGGAATTTCCAAATTCCGGAAGCCTCGGGGGGCCAATACTGCTATGCTAAATCGTTTGATAAGTTCGGTCCAGTTGGACATACCATTGTTTCTGCTGAGCAGATCCCGGATCCGCAGGCTCTGTGTTTACGCACACGGGTCAATGGAGTAGTCAAGCAGGAGACTAGCACTGGGGATATGATATTCAGAGTGCAGAAGATTATTAGTCACTTGTCGCGAGGCACTACACTGAGGAAAGGAACTGTTATAATGACTGGGACCCCGTCTGGGGTGGGCTGTTTCAGGAAGGAGCCGTTACAAGATGGGGATATCGTTGAGGTTGAGATAGAGGGGGTGGCAACTGTGCGGAATCAGATGAAATATCTCTAGGATAGGGTAGTGTAAGAATTGAGCCTCTTGTACGTACTTCGTATAGTCTGATGGCAACAGCACTTGATATGTCCTAGAAATGAACTGAGGACATAGCCCGGGGGCCTTTTTCGGTGACTTAGCTAAGACAACTTGATATTGCATATCCGTAATATGGGAGGTGCTACATCCCCCATTGAACCCTATAATCGTCAAATATTCAACGCCATGGTCTGATACTTAGCTAGCCGGAAGCACTAATTAGGCCCGCTCCTCTAGTCAGGCTACTCGAGGGAATCTACTTTCAGATGGGAACCCACGCCTCGCCCCATTCTTGACCAAGGACGTGCGCGCGGTCCCTATCCAAGTGTATTCCACAGTGCTCTCTCGGCGGATCCGTGGCATCCGTTGGGTGCCACCGGGTGCCGCCGGGTGCATAGGTCCCACGAAATATTGTCCACATATCGAAATGACAGCTAAGGTTCGAGCTTGCGACGGATGCGAAGTATGTAGATCTTTGCAGGGGTTGTGGGGAGAGTCATACTCGCCTGGGTCGATTGCGAGATATGACAGCGATATCATAGTCAATTATCCCTACCGCAATGTCCACTCAGCTTCCGTTTCTCGCACACACACAATATGTCTCAGTCAAATGTCCAGACAGTCAGTACTGGAAGTCATATTCACTACCTCCTTTCGCACCCCGTTCAGGGTTCTGTTGCCTGTTGCTTCTTGCTGTTTATCTGCTATGTCTTACACTCCATTGTGAAGGCGTTTAGGCCGGGGTTGAGGTCAATTCCTGGGCCCACATTGGCAAGGTTTTCTTCACTCTACAGGCCATGGAAGCTAGCTGGCGGTGATGCTCCTAATGTCTACCGTGTGCTCCACGAGCGCTACGGAAAGATTGTACGGACTGGGCCAAACACAGTTGACATCTCTGACCCAGCAGCTGTATCACTGATATACGGCATCAATAGCAAGTTTTTGAAGGTAAGCCACGCGCCAAGATATTCAGTGTATTGCGTTCAAGCAATAGCTAGCACGACGGGCTATACAGCTAACATTTACATTTGATAGTCAGCATTCTATGACACGTTCAGTCCATTTCATGAAGAGACTGTAATGGCAAGCATGTTCTCCGTGCGCGACACAAGCCAGCATCAAGCACTCCGACGACCAGTCGCGCAGAAGTTTTCTATGTCCTCCATCCGAGCAATGGAGCCATTCGCTGACGAATGCACCGATATCTTTCTGAATGCCATGAAAAGCCTCGAAGGCCAGTCCGTAGACCTGGGCTCATGGCTACAGTGGTACGCGTTCGATGTGATAGGTGCTATTACCTTCCAGCGGAGGTTCGGCTTTATGGAAAAACGCGAAGATGTTCTAGGCATGATCAGGTCCATCGATTCCGCTTTGCGATATGCCGCCCTTGCTGGCCAAATACCCACTGTTCATGGCTGGCTCATGGGAAATCGCTGGGTGTCGAGGTTTCTGGCAGCGCAGCCGTTCGTGGATATCCCTGATCCCTTGCGGATGATCGTCAAGGTATTTCTTTCTACCAATCATGAAACGAGGTTCTAATGTACAATGCGTATCTACAGTATACACAAGAATGTATAGACGAGTATGACCGGCAACCTGTAGGAGAGCATGGCGACCGACCGGATTTTCTCTCTTGGTTGCGCGGCGAGGCGGCAAAAGGCAAGCCAATGGCGCATCGGGATTTGATCAATCATTTGAGTAACAATTTGTATGCCAAAAGCCGATTCCATTCCTAAATGGCATAGCTGACCCAGGCGATTATGTGCAGGCTGGCTGGTAGTGACACCACCGCAATATCGCTGCGAGCGATTGTTTACTTTCTCGTGAAGAACCCATCTGTCTATCAGAAGCTTCAAAGCGAAATTGACGCAGCAGATCAGGCTGGGAAGCTATCACACTACGTGACTTATGCAGAGTGCCTGGAATTGCCATACTTGTAAGTAGCCCACCTACCTACGGGTGCCTGCGCCTGATATGCTCCCTCCCTTACATATCACCTCAACCACTAGGCAAGCCGTAATGAAAGAAGCAATGAGGTGTCATCCCGGAGTCTCGTACCCTCTGGAAAGAGTTGTCCCGGTGGCTGGAGTTGAATTGTGTGGCGTGCATCTCAAGGCCGGCACCATTGTTAGCGTCAACCCAGCAGTAATGCACCTTGACCAATCCATCTTTGGAGATGATGCTGCCAAGTTCCGTCCTGAACGCTGGACGGACTCTAACCTTGAGCGAGTCAAGATTATGGATCGTCACCTTATGACGGTATGCTCCTCTTCTTTTCCCGGTAAGAAAGTCTTGGTTTCCAGGTAGCTGACCACTTAAGTAATACAGTTTGGTTACGGATCACGTACGTGTATCGGTAAGAATATTTCTATCATGGAAATGGGCAAACTAATCCCCCAACTTGTTCGACATTTCGATATTGAATGGGCCTCTGATTGCCCGGAATGGAGGGTGGAGACGTTCTGGTTTGCTAAACAGGACGGTCTGATCTGTCGATTGACATCGCGTACCAACGGAAAGAAGATATAAATACATCCAGATATTGCAATCAAGGAATTTAGCATATGTTTAAATTGATAATCGCTAGATCCTGACTAAACACTTCAATCTCTGCGCGCAATAAATAGTACTGCGCCGATGTTAAAAACTACATATGTTTTCATATCGTTATAGTCCGAGAGGGAATGTCTTAGGCTTTTCAGAATAGATCCGGCATGTCCTCCACAAGTGACAATAAGGTCGTCGCGAAACTTCCAGCTACTTTCCAATGACTGATTCTCCCTAACAGATCAATGATCTTGAAGAAAGGAGCCGATTCGGGGCTTCCCCACTGCACACCAGTTATGGCGTCCTGGAAAAGCTTCGTCTGATTTACCCCGACGGACCTCATTTCCGGAAGGTCAAAGAGCTCAGTATTATCGACAGATAGCCCATTGATGTTAGAGCGAAAGCGCGTGAAGGAGGTCCATGCAATTCCGCAATAATACAGCGCCATTGGCACATGAACTGCGGGACTTGCACCGACAGGCAACCGCTGAAAGTGTTGTTGAATCAGAAGTGCATGGAGGAGAGTGCGTATTGCGTCCCCGGACGCTGCCCAGGAGGTCGCATATGATCGCGCTTTCTGGGCAGCTTCTTCGCCATCCCTTCCACAAGCACACTCAAGCTCATCAAACCGGTTGTAGAGGTGCATGAAGATGGAGTGCCAAAGAATTATCAGACAGAAATGGTCAGGCTTGTCATTCATGTCTGACACCCTTGCATAATTCTGGTACCAGTCTAGTAATAGTCCCTCGCACTTCTGTCTGGTTGCATGCCACGAGGGTTCGAAATCTCTGTTCTCGTATGCTAGTGCACTAATAGACTCAAGGGTTGTGTAGGATAGAAAATCGTTCTCCGGGATTTTATGGGACAAATACGAGCGGTGCTCAGGGAACAGGGATATGCCTTGAGTGGATTGTTGATGCTTGGTAAACAAAGCTTTCCAGGACTTTGGGTTAGAGGCGGCAAATAGCTCTGGAGCAGAAATCTGGGGCAGTTTCTCGGGGGCATGTCTAAGGATTGGCTCGTGGTGGTGAAGCTTAGCCAGCTCAGAGTCATGAATGTGAACTGCCAGTATGATGCTGTGCAAATGTTGATTGTCAGTGGCCGCGAAGCATTCTGTGGGCGAGGTTCCGAAGCCATACCGTCTTCTCTCCTCTAAGCGAACCCAGTTCTTCCATGCAACATTCAGTGCTTCGCTATCATCCTCCAAGGTCTCGATGTCCGCTACGGGCGTTCTTTCAAAAAGAAATAGCTTCATTTTACGCGCCCACTGAGACCACTTAGTTCTATCATTCCTAACAGTCCTGGCACTGGGCAGAGACGAGACTTACGGCTACTATACACCCATGGAAGACCTCTGTGCCGACCAGATCCTTTGGTCGCTGATTACTGGTTAGCGGAGATGTAAGTAAAAGAAGTGAAAAGAGATAGGTTGTATACCCCCAACAATAAGCCAAATGTTTGCCCTATTAGAGATGCTTGAAGAGCTTGAATAGAAGCCGTCCCGGTTTCTTGGATGTACATATCCCACTAGATCTCACATCAGTAACTTTGTTAACTTTCGGAAAGCCTTTGTCGTAACCCCCGAGATTCAAACATACCGACGCAAGTATAGCTTTGTTAAGTCTTTCGAACATACTTATTCCATGTGTCAATGCCCTTGACGAACCAAGGAACAGGCTGCCAATTGTGCACATCGACAGTAGGAGTACCGCGTTTTGCTTCGACGGCTGAAATGTGGGTGCATGGATGAGGGGGAAGATGATATGAAAATGGGTAAAGTATGCTTGGAGACAAAGGTCCTGCAACCTATTAGCCAAATGTTGTCCGGATATCAATGTATTCTTACCAGGAACTTAGTAGATGGCAGAATACCTGGCTGCACTTTCTGCCGGAGGCTTTCATCCAGCTTCTGACGATAACGATCATCACCATGGGTGCTGACAGTATTGTTGGTCCTTAAGTGCGCAGGGGTTGTGTCACCCGAGGGAATTGTGGGCTCGGAAAAGGTGTGCCATTTTCTTTGTACCAGCGTCAGCCCATGGGGCAAATTGAAATTCGGTTCTAGAGGGAGAGAATTATCTATAGGGTCTGGCGCGGTATTGTGCATCCCGTAATCCATGGATTCCAGCAAGGTCTGATTGACAGCGTCGAGATCAAAGTTATCCCAAGCGAGTAGCGAAGGAAAATCTTCTTCCCACTGGCCGTTCCATGTGGTGGGCCAGGACCTGGAACAACCCATTTCAGTTGCGAGAAAGGCCGGTACTAAGTTGTTGTCATTTTCGGAAATATTGCGCGTAGCAGTAGCGCCCACATCCACATGCTGAGGAGAGTGTATAAGTGAAGCCGTAGTAGCCGTGTTTGAATCGAGGTCGAGCGATGAATATCGCAGCTCAGGTAGAGTCTGTTCAGCAGCTGACATCATCGAGTCTACGCTGGCACAAATTTGGTCCGTAGCGGGTCTCTCCAGAGTTGGATGCGAGGCCGAATCGCTTATCGGTGAACTTGTTACGGCGTTCTTTCCATGGACCGGTTGTTCATATGGGTGGGTATCCGGGTGTTGTGAGCGAGCATGGCGCAAGAGAGTATCCCTGTTTGAATCAGGACTACAGTGGATGATGGCGGGGATAGGATACATACTGTCTGGCATATAGCTTGCCGCATACCTGACACATGAAGGGTCTTTCCTTGGTGTGGGACCTAAAATGGCGAGCCAGATGTTCGGCCTTCTTAAACGACTGGGAGCAAACCGAGCAGATCCGCTCCTCTTGTGAGGTCTTGCGCTGACGACGTCGTCCTCGGCTCAATGATGAGGCCATGGTTTAGCCGACGACAATAAATGCTGTAAGGTATTAAACCTAGGTACTACGAGGGAGAAGCGAAGCTGAGGTCGGCTGAGATCCCTTCGCTGCGAACCCGATAGGGAACCCTCCATATCCGTAGTTTCTCGAGGTAGACCTTAAACAATGCCGTACGAGCTAAGGTATACTAAGCTTGTTAGCAGTTCTTGGCGTATGGGGTATGGGGGTAGTTTCTGGGGTGGAATTGTTGAAAGCATCGGGGGATCGAGGCAGGAAACAGAACAGAATAGTGCGCCACACCGTCATGCGGGGCTTATCATGACTAATCATCACGGTATTGTATTTCACATACGTTACATAGATTACAGTATGTCACGACTCATAGACAGTCACGCGCACCCTGAGCCAGCAAAAGGTTGATATCTTCTCATTGCGGCCCTTGAAAGGCTTCACATTGCTAAAGGCGCCTGGGAGCCAGACTTATCAAACTCTACGCTGGAGACGTTACATCCATTCCTTGGTTAGATTAGCATTATTGTTTTAACCACAATGTTTCCGCAAGAAAAGAAAGCCAGAAGACAAGCTCGGGGGCTTCGTCCAGTTCCTTCCCTTAGCTATCATGCCCTAAGCGTAGGCTAGCAGCTCTTCCAAGTTGCCCTTGGTGACCAGCCCATCTTCGAGTATCCCCAATAAACATGTTGTGTTCCCCATTTTATATAAATGTTGAAATTTCCTTTACTCTGGTGGGCCTGTCAGCATATATCCAGTTCCAATGAATGCTGATGAGATTAGCTTGGCTGGGGGCTGAAGGCTCGTATCGCGGATCACGGGATCGCGCCAGATACATGTTTAAATATCCGACAAAGGAAATCAACAACCACCTAAGCTTTCCTGGGGCTCGTATTTCATCCCCAACAATGCGATCCCTCATAAGCTTGATCAGCTGGATACCATCTCCCTGGGGCCAGACAGTTTCGAGTGATAACAGGTCAACAAGACTAGTCAGTTACCTGGAGGACCTCCCACTGGAGATCCTCTACATGATAGCCAACTCTTTAGACCCAGCCACTAAAGCATGCCTTTCACTCTGCAACCACCATCTTCATAGCCTATTCGGGGAGAAACGCCCTTTTCCTATCCGTACAGAGGCCTGGCACATGTTCCACACTAACCTCGCCCGCGCTCGCCCCTCACTCATCTACTGCCGAGTTTGCGCCCATTTCCACCGGCGAGAAGACATCAGTCCCCCGGGCCCCGCCTGGCGGACCGATGCCCGCTTCCCCCAACACAGCACCGACCAGGCGATGCGCTCTCTGGAGTGGTGTGTGTCAGTCCATCAGACCGAGTCCCTGTATCATTTCAACTACATGCATGTCCAGCTCGCAATGAAACGGCACTATTGCGGGCCCGAGCACGGGATCTCGACGGACGATCTGGCGCATGTGGAGGTACTGACGTTCCCGTCGCGCAGGCTGACCAGTCTCCTGTCTGTGGATGCCTGTGTGTGTGCTGCGGCTGGTGGAAAGGCGAGCCTGTATCTCCGGCTGCAGCATTGGGCGCTCATGCCGGATTTTAATGTCCATCGGTTGCCATTTATTAGGGTCTGTGGACATAGTAGTTTGCATGCGCCGCATGTATATGCGGTTATTAAGAGGGGGCTTGAAACATGTGTGTGGCGTGGGTTTGAGGCTAGGGAGAGCGAGAGAGAGATGGGGAGGCAGACGGAGACGGAGGCGCAGAGTGAGGCCCCAGAAACGTTCCATTGCCCCCCGTGCGGCACCACGTACCAAGTCGAGGTCCGCACGTGTGGTGATGAAGGAGTGGCGGTGGTGGTGACTAAGTGGCTGGATTTGGGTGCTGGATTGGATCCCCACGATGATCTCTGGAGGAGACATATCCTCACCGAGAGGCATTATTTAAAGGAGATTGTACTCCCATCACAGGAGAGTACCCAAACGCGTGTTGAGCATGATAGTTGCGTTTCGCTGGAGGAACTCTCAGGGCGGAACAGCAGTCTGCTGGAGGGGAGGACGTATACGAGGAGGATGGACCACTGGTTCGACAATGTTTGGGTGCTGCAGGGAAATAAAAGGTTGCCGATATACTGTTATCTCCCGCCCAAGAAGAATATTCTTGCGTCGCACGTGCGGCTTCGAAATTAAGATCATAGTATGGTGAAGGCCGACTCATTTTCGTCACATCGATACTGACTCAATCAAATTCATGCTTATAATGTTGCGGGCTAGGTAGCAGAGAAAGACTAAAGAGATGCAAAGCAGAAGCCTTATTATATTGTAAGCAACTGGCTTAGGCCTTGGATAGTAGTTCTAGACATTACCATTTTTGCAGTAAGTTGATGGTATCATGCTGGTCTGTTCTTTCAACGCGGCTTGGTCCTCCTATTCAAATGCTAACTTTGTATGTACAAATATACTTCTATCTTTGTCTTAGGGTGTAGACTAAGGCCTAGTCAAACTTTCCATACGACTAGCATAGGATCTAGCAAAGTAACTGCATTCTCGTTGTGTTCCTGGGACCATGGCGTCGAGTAATAGTTCACACTTTGTTATAAGACCGGTATCACTCCGCAAACCCCGAGCCCCATTTTCATAATTCTACACTAACCTATACACAGTTGAACCATACGTTAACCGCCAGTCAAAGCCATACAGCAAGCATCTTGGCAAAAGTTAGAGTATAGAAAATTCGAGACGAAAGCCCTGGGACTTCCAGCCGGTATACAAAATAGTATAGCCCAAGCAAAAGGTAATTCTAGAAAATACTCATATGGACCGTGTTGCTGTAGTCGATGTTGGTATCTACTCCCTCAATCCGGTCGCAGCAGGTGCCAAATGCACGGTCCCAGACTCGTGTTTGTTTGCCATAATTATGACTCTTCCTCCACCCCTTTCGATGATGCAGATCATGGTCTTCAATAACCAATTCTGCGTCAAAGATGCGCATCAGCCAGGTCAATGGATTGGGGGGTGATGCATGAAGACGAAGACCGCTGTGGCCGGCTAGCTCTGCGAATAGTACATAGAGCTGACATATGTGCCACTCATAGAACCCCATCGGGAACCCCATAAGCCTCATGGTAAGATAGGTCATCAGGGGAATTCCTGCAATGTCAAAGAACTCCTGTTCTGAGTCTGCATAGATCGTGAGGAGTGGATTTGGGTGCTTGGTGAGATGATGCGTACGGTGATACTTCCAGAGTCCGTCTACATCGTGCATGATGCGATGGTACCAGTAAAACCAAAAGTCAAGAACGACTCCATATAGACTGATTTCGAGGGGGAGCCATCTCCAGCTTATAGACGCTGGAGCTTTTTTTGCAGTGTAAGTAAGATACACCATCATCATTGGGCGAACAAGGCTTGCCAGCATGACCGATGTCAGTACCTTAGAGACTCCTACGTCGGGGACGCCATCACGCTCGTGTTTGTCGCCATCTAAAAACCCATAGGTATGGCCCATCTCGCGAAGCTTTCGAAGTTCTCGGCTTGTGAAAATCCTGTTGGTGTAGTAGTAGAAGGCAAACGCAATGATAGGACCGAAATTTTGGCCGGTGAGGTACACATAAAGTTGGTGGAGGATGAGTGGTATAGCCGCATGAAAGATAATCCAGCGGTGGAGAGACAAGTCTGAGACGTAGGGTACCTTTTCCTCTTTTGAATGAAGCGGGACCTCCCTATCCAGGTCAACGTGGTAAACGTTCGCTCGTTCAAGGAGTTTGTGTGATAGTGTCCATTGGCTTCGGTCCCATCGGCGCCAGGTTGACTTCATCGAGTCTTTCGGGTTTTTATGTTGTTCCATGCTGGGTCCAGGTATATTGGTGAAAGGTTTCATGGATAGAATGGTTTATCGTTTTGAGAAGAATATACTTTATCTAGTTACAGAAAGCCGAGGGCCATATATATTCTCTTCATTCACGTGTAAGCTGCTAGTGGCCGGCTTCCAACATTGGCGCAGATCCGAACTCGCAACTCTTTCCTATGAAGGCATGACGTGCAGCAAGTTTAAATTCCGATGGTCTTCATTCGAGATGCCACTGCGCTAAGAATCCTCGACGGACCAAAGGTTGCTCCGAAATATCGTCATGACCAGATCTTGTGGAAATAAAACTTGAAATGCATATGCATGGAAACTTTCTTCCTATTTGCGAGCAAGAATAGTTATAGGGTTGCATTATCTCTCATGTCTCCGGTCACTATTAGCACTTTTACAATATCACCTTCTTCAACAAGTTGGTGGGAACTATTAGTCAAGAAGTTTCCAACAGGTCGGGGAGTCCAGGTGGACTGTAGACTATGGTGCCGCCAAGAAGGCCGGAGTATTATAGGGCATTTTTTCCAGGAACGAAACAAATGGACGGCAATGGAAATGCCCACACTTTTCTTGAATCGAGTAATATATAGCGCTATATAGAGCTGCCCTCACACAGTCGATCTTGCTCTTGATGTCCTCACAGTCTGCTCCCACTACGATCCAGTTGAATGCTGCCTGCTCGCGCTCTGGGCCCTGTGCCTTGATTGCACCACTTGAAAGCTCAACATAAGTCCTCGATTGACCATTGTATGCAGCTCAATGCGCTCGGATATTGACGAGAAACACATTACGCGGGGAAACAGAGTAAGTTATAGTAATTGTCACAATAGGAGCCTATTGCTGTACCTGCTGATGCATTTGGCCACCGCGGCTTAGACTGGTAGCGTTTGTATTTACTTCAGGATAACTGTAGCCGGTTCATGGTATCACATTAGGCTCCCCAGCGCAAAGCCAATTTCTTGAAAGCCTGACTATATAGACAACGGCTCGCCGGACAGAGTAGGGGCGGACAGGAAAACAAATCACGATATCAATCTTCTTCAAGAGGATAATTGCGAGTGCACCAGAAATTCAATACTTGCGCTTGGCATTTGAGCGAAGCTCATAACAGCCCAAAGCATACGATGAGAGCGGTTTGCTTGGAGGTAGTGGTTAAGCTCATGGTTAATGTGTGAAGATAATTGAATTGACCAGAAGTCTATAGGCTAATATTATGGATTTACATGCAATAACACTAGGATGCTTTATAAGCGTGCACTTCTTCTGCAATATACTTGGCGGGGTCCTTTTTCGCTCTTGGCTCTTTCCTACCTATCGGCAAGTCATACCCTAAAGAATACGACGAGTCATGGCAGTCGTACGATTCCCCACCCTAGGGTTTCATGCATTCAACTCGATCCTGCCAGCCTACCAAACCCCTGTTGCCATAATCACAACTGCATGGTCTGCACCTGCAGGTGAATCCGGACCAATAGAAACGACAACTGGATCAGGTGGCGTATGTCAGACTCAGCCGGACTCGGGGTTTGCTCTGTCATTGAGAATGTAGTCGGATTCAGATAGACCCTCGCCGCTTGAGCGCTGGGATGTGGGCGTGGTATAAATTTACTTCAAAGTCTCCAGTTCCCTTGCCTGGATTGTATGAAGTCAGTGTGCCGTTTAGTGAGAAAGTCAATTTTTGTGCGGTCAAGATGCTCCCGGCGATGCTGTTGCTGTCTTGCCTACCGACAACATGGGGTAATCCTTGTATGCGCTATTATCTTCGTCTACTTTAGGTGCAGCTAACAAAAGTTATAGTAATCAGTCGCGGCACTGCTACCATATCCAGCATCTCCCAAGCTCCAACCTCAGATAAACTCACCTCCCTAAGTCCCTCAGCCGAGCAAACCTGCTACACCAGCAGTCAATGGCTCGTCATCTCCGGTACGAGCTTATTCTGGCCAACCTCCACCGACTATCTCTACGGACCGACCGACAACCCTGACGTCGACTGCGCAGCGCAATGGATACAATACGATGCCCGCTCAGGCGGCCTCGAATCTCTAGGCCCTACTGCCACATCAACAGTAACAGAACTAATCCCGACCAGCACAGGCGCCTGCACGACAAGTAGCCACCTGGAGAGTTACTATGATACTCACACAGGGCCTGTTACCACCCTTTGCGACGGGCATGCGCGCGCCCTAGGCCCCCGCGAAACCATCACAGACTATTACCCCGGCACAGGAGGATGCAGCACCTTCTACATCCCAACTACCATCCCAACGACGCTTTATAACGTACCCTCGGCCTCCCCAACTTGCCAGCTTGATCGTGAAGGCTGCAAGGGCGTCTGGGAGACATACAAAAGCCGTTCACTGGCCTACAAGTCAAGCATCTCTGTCTCCATTCCAGGCGACACAAATAGTCCCCTCATCCCAGGCCGCTGCCCAATGACAACAAGTGAACGACCAGAGCAATGCGGCAGCTGTCACTTTATTCCCGACACAGCAACGCTGTTCTACTGGCCCGTTACAACCGCCGGCGGCGATCTCTGCGCTCAAAATGGAACCACAACCCCGGTTACCCCAACCGGTAACGGTCCTAATACAGCAATGTTAGGTGACCAAACTCTCGTCTCACCAAGTGCCTATATATTTTTCACATCAATTTACGCCTGGGGAAACAGTCATCGCGCCGGGCAGTGCGGCGAATACCATGAGAATAAGATTATTTCTGTGGATCCCACAACTATCACATCACGACGAGGACACAGAAATGCGCGGTATCCCATCCGTGGAACAGCATATCCATTTAACTTTGCAGAGTTTTTGCCCCAGACAATAGGCAACTATACGCAGCCTCTGATCCCCTGGTCCCAGTATTGGGGTGGGTCACAGTGTGGTGTGTACAATTCTGCTTGTACGTTAATCCGGGATGATTATTTGCCTTTCATCGATATGCCGAGTGAGGCGACGCAGATTGACACCAAGTGGGAGAACTGTGATCGCAGTTGGTATATCCCAGCTGTAACTTTGGTACCGATAGTGGATGGGACTGTTAGCTTTCCGAGCCCAACACCTACTGGGGTTGGAAGCGAATTAGTGCCTGGGGTAGAAGAAGCAGTGCCACAAGGCTCAGTGGGTGCGCCCACGCCCACGCCAACGGAAGGTCTGGGATGGTGAGCAGATCGGTACGTCGTTTTGAGTGGTGGTGTTCACGGTTGCCCAGACCATTAGCATCAGTAAAAAAGATATCCATATTAACCTAGTATTTGGCATTACTTTGAGTGATCATATAGTCTTCTATTATACTTATCTTCTGTTCTCCCTAAGACACCAGGGCAGCTAATATTCCACGAGGCTAACATAAGTATAAATCTTAGCAGTTTAGTAGCACTATAGCCCCCAGCTCAGCTCACTGTTTACCTCTTTACCACGATGTATAATTGGCAAGATGCTTAAGCATATAACAAATGACGGCTTTTTCTTTTGCCTTGGCGTTATTAGGATCCCGCGCCTTCTATGCAGTTGGGTGATATCCTTTTACTAGCCAATCCCTCCTAATGTCTCACCACCATTATATATTCCTTTAGGCAGTGTTCTATAAGTCTGAAGTCTCCGTCTAATTCACCCAAGGAATAAAAGCACCATCTTGGATTGTCTCTAACTTAGCAAGTTTATTAATTTCCCCCCTTTTATTCTCTCCTCCGGAAATAAAGGCTACAGGTCGCCTGATTGTAAAGCATTTTATAGGGCTTTTTCCAGTGTCTGGGTTATGATTGGACGAGAACTCAAGATTGACGTCAGTTTCTGCTTCATCTTACATAATCTCTGGCGGCCATTCTAGAGTCACGTGAATGACGAGGTGTGGGTCAACTTTGGACTTTTGATATTCTTTCACCAAGGCGACCAACACTAAAGCGTCCAAGAGCCCCTGTGGGGTGCTTGCCAATGAATCCATTAATGGTGGAAATTTTAGTTTTTGAGACGATATTAGAAGTAAATGGATGATAACTTTCCAAAAGCGAACAGCTCCAGAGTGTATCAAAATAGTCTGCCCGTGGCATGAAACCATCACGTGATCATTTTTTAAGCTGACATAGACCTCAAGACAAACCCTTCCTTCAACGTGCAAGGAAGAGAGCCATTTGAGAGCACACCTGGTGAAGTAACCCTTATAATAAGACGGATCGAAATATTGAAAGACTTCAACAAATCGATCACAACGGTCCTATTGTGGCTGAACCGATCGCGGTCGTCGCCGCCCTCATGGCGGTCATGACCCTGGCTCTTACCGCAATCACGAAGCTCTATCAGACAGTCAACAGCTTCAAGTCGAAGACCAAAAACATTCACGAATGTCGGCATAAATTGCACGATGCTCTTGGAAGTCTTGGGGACAGACAGGCAGCGAGGTCTAAAATTCGAATTATCAGGGAAATTCACCGATCGGATGCTTCTTCTATTTTTGAGACGGAATTCGACGGCGAAAAGTGTGCCATGAAGCTTGTACGTAAATGATCATTCATACTACAAGGCTTTGCTCACATTTCAGTTTCACAACAATGGCGATCCAGGATTTGCCGAGAATGGTCGAGATCTAAATCCATTTCGCTGTGAGTTGGAGGCTTATGAAAACCTCAACAAATACCACGTTTGCAAGCAAGGTTTCGTTCCCTGCTTCTACGGGTATATTGATCAACTGGATCCTTTGGCGTTTCAGCCGGTTCTCCAACATTCTGTTAAGGATCAATTTCATCCTAATGCAATACTCTTGGAATATCTTCCAAATGCCGAACGTTTAAATTGCGAGAATTACTCAGATGCCCGCTACCAGTATGCGATAGATGGTATGAAACAGATACACAAAGCTCACGTCCACCACCAAGATATATATCCCAAAAATATCCTCTTTGTCCCTGGAACACCAGAAAGACTTGTGTGGGTCGATTTTGGTGTTGCAACAACTTTCTCAAGCCTAGGGCCCGATGAAGAGCGGCGTAGTCAATATGAGGATACTCTTGTTGTAGAATTTGGGGAACTCTTGCTTTGTCCAGCTTTGATTCCTGTTAGAAAGAGAATACTAGCCTTCTCATTGTCTAGTAAGAGGATCAAAGGCAGGGACTCCCTCCAAATACGAAATTTTATTAGTGTTCCAGTAGCTATCTCTTATCCCGCAGCCCCATCCGCCTTCAGCATGTTGATACTCCACGCCGAAATAATATATTATATCTAAAGGGTATGCCCCGGGCCTTGTCTAACGGTTTTGTGATCAGTTAGAGGGACTATTGTACGAAAGTATTATGGCCAGTGCTATTAGGTAGAAGTTATTTGCTGTAGTGTAACCTTACTTGCGACGTGCTTAGACCTAGTGCGTTCATTGGATGTACTATTGTGATAGCCCAGAGGTTAACTGTTAGCGAAAGCCTTTGGGGTGTGCTGATGTCGAAGAATAAGGGAAACACTACCACATTCCATCATAAGCTGCTTCCTAGGCCGCCTTTCCAGGGTGTATATATACTAGACAACATAAACTGTAGTTGCCTAGAAGTTCTTTGTTAGAACAAAGGCTCTTTGTCTGCAACCACGTGATTTAGGCCAGTATAAAAGGCCTTCCTTTGTCTATAGAATCATTAAGAATTCAAGAATTTTTACCTTTGAATAAGGAACTAGTATTCTTCATTCATCTATATAAACATCTCTAAAACCTTGCGGCATGTATTTTACATGTGACTTTGATATATAAGCGATCTCTCTACCCAGTGAACATTGCTTGCCCTCCGGAGAGAGCATCAACAGTGAGTCTACCATAAAATAGTACCTTTATGGGTGTTGCACCGCCGAGTAGAACTAAATCCACAGGGTACTGCGTGATTCGGTTTAGAAAGGGTCGGGCTGTCTTGTGTCCATGAACGTACCGTAGATTTTACGGCATAGCTATAACCACAAAAGTGAGGACCAAACACGGTGCAGCCGAGTTCCAGTAGGCCGGACTAGCTTCATCGAGGCTGCAATGTGCTTTCTTATAATGGCTGTAAGTTGTATCTCTCAATGACTACTAATGTCCTATTTTGAACACAAATAGAAATTCTGGAAGGTGTACAGACATCGACGATCCGCTTATTCACCAGTAGTAACTGACCATGCAAGACGGTCCATTTTTGCCTTTTGACAAGTAGTGACCATCTCCTTTATGATAATCATGACCGGCTTCAGCTCGACCCGTCCCTCGGCGGCCATTTTGACATAGTCGCATACCCAAGTCACAGACGCGAGATCTTCATCCAGGTTTTCATGGTCCGGATTACATATGATGTCTAAACAAAGGATAAAAAATGGGAGGAATTGATACATCGTGATAGGACTATATGTGCGGTTAATAATATGCACAACGAGGACATGAATGTGTATCGGAAGCTTTCTATACCTGATTCCCCAGAACGCATGCGATGTGGACCCCAGGAGCGATTGGAAGATCTTCAGTGACTTCCTAGCCAGGTTAACGGCTTGATATGGTAAGAGATGACCATGGTCACATTTCTTCGACAGATGCAGCACAATAAGTATCTCATAGCTACCGACCAGCACGTCGATGCAGAGCCAGGAATCAACATGATTTGACAACGTTCGAAGAAGGCTCGCCTTTCGTTCCTATTAGCACAGTATTCCAGTGAGGCTACTAGAGTAGGCTATAACGCACCGTATCCCAATCCGATAATATAGACTGCACCTCATCGATATAAGTATGAATAATAGCATCATGTGAAACCGGATCCGGATCCGGACCACTATCAATCCAATCGAGATACTTCCTAACAATAAGACCAAGCCGCATTGAAATTAAGAAATGAATTTGTATAAAGCGGGAGGATTCATCATCCACGCCATTGATTGTTGGATCGGGAAAATGGACTTTCCACGATCCTGCGGGGATAAGAGTTGGCTTGCCGAATGACTTTCGGAAAAGACAGTCTGTTCGAAGGATGTGCCAGAATACGAAGCGTTTGCGATTTCGCTCGACTTCAGCTTCATGCAGTGGTGTGCCAGCTGGTGTGGAGGGTTGGTTGTCCCCTTCACTTGGTGTTTCGTCGACGGAAAAATAGCCTAGGGTCTTTGATATCCTGCATGTGTGACTGAACGCCTTCCACGCTAGATCTGTGTTATAGCCTTCGAGAGCTGTTGACGTCTACTGGTTTGTTAGCTTTGTGGGTTGGAGATCAAATATATGTGATGCGCTTGCCATGAGGGATGCGGCCAAGAAGTCGACGGGGTTATCTTGGATATTCTTCATCCATTCGTCACTTAATGCAACGCACTTTAGATATAGATTTCGCATAATGCCGCCCCTTCTGGGATGGGGTTCGGGCTCCAGAAGAATTCCCCGAAGGAGAACAGAGTAGTAAATGATTTGAGATGTACAATCTAGTTGGACATGAGGGATTTCGATTAGGTCGGGGATTGAACATAAGAAAGATTTGTCGAGAGGAAATTCGAAGCCTGGAAATTGGTAAGAGCCATAGTGGTCTGGAAAGGATATTAGATCATCAACAGCTATAAGAGGGCGCAGTCACTTGCTTTCGATGATTTTCTTTGCCAGGTCTTTTGGGATAACCGGGTCCCCAAGCGGCTCGGTGTTCTGCGTACTCTGTGTAGGTTCAATCTCCGATATAGCAGAGGTCATTGCTTCCATACATCGATTGTTTTCGAAATAGCATGAGTCAACCTGTCGCAGGTGACAAAAGACGCTGGAGAGAAGCATAGATCGACTGCCTTCGTCTTTGATCCGGCTGACAATATCTCGAATCACGGATGGAACTACTTGAGCCGGATCTTTGTCTAGGGATATTGCCCGAGCGGCCTCTGAACCGACGGAAGAAATTGACATGGAATCGTCACCATTATCTTCAGTTTCTGGAGGGTTTTCCAGACCGACTTGTTCTTCAAGACGTTTAAGACGGTCGATAATCTCCAAAAGCAGACGTTTATCGGGTGGTTCGTTTCTGCGATCACTTGTCAGTTGCCTGGTGGAGCCGAGTGGCCTTGTATGTTGATAAAGATAATGAAATACCCTTGTTTCTTGGACCGTGGCTTTCGAGGCGAGTAGACACACTCAGCTCCCGCGGCTTCACAATTGCCACATTGTGGAGCGAGTCGATCGCAGCGAACCTAGAAGGTTGTTGTTTTAGTTAATCTGTCTAGCTGGAATTGCCAAGACTAGATCGGGTTACCTTCTTGGATTGGCAGCGACCGCACTATTTATGGTTTGAAGTGAGGGGTTGGTCTAGTTAGGCATCAACTGGTGCCAGCAGAGGCAACTCACCGAGATATTCTGTATGGCACTCATCTTCTCTCGATGTACGTGGGCGTGGAAGAAGAGTCCGAAAGGAACGCTGGCGGGGGAAGAGGATGAAGAGGGGGGAAGGTCTAGACGTTGTCGTGGGCATCTTGGCGCTTGTAGCGGCTCTAGGGTCCACCTTTCTTTCCTCAGTGACCTGCATATGCTTTATTCGGAAAAGTAGAAGGCATATATTTTACATATACGGTAGGGAAGTGTACTATCATATTTAACAGTATAAGGTCCGTCGGGCTGAATTTATACTCTCTCACGGTTCTCACCACATTCTATCTTTAAGCTGATTATCATTTTTATATAAATCTGCAAGTTGTTCTATGTCTTTGATCTCGTCTAAAATAGTGATTTGAAAATTTATCAAATCTAGAGCTAGACCTTAGCGACTAGAACGTGCCATCCAAGTAGATATCGTCGATATAAGGCGCATATAAATGCGGAAACCTGGTTTAATCTCTACCTCCTTCGAGGGCTGCTGCTTCGACTGCTTAGGCCAAATAATGTAAGGTAGCCCTTGTCGGAGAAGTGAAGATCAGTACGCTGCGAGGAGAGACTAATCACAATTAGTAGGCTGTAATCACGCTTTTTGGCCACTCTTATGCTCAGCCTCATCTCGGGGCTCAGACCTCTATTCCATGACTTCCGCCTCCCGAATCTAGTGTCTCAGCCTCGTCACCGCTATCTCAACCGTTGATGATCGTTACTAGGTTTCGGCGAATGGGAATTGAGATTTGCGGGGCCTCCTCCAATAATAGCAAAGATGATTTTATTGAGCGGTCAATGATCCCTGTCATTCGAAAGTACTAAATCAGGGCAAAGAAAGAGTGCGGCCCCAAGTGGGAGCACAGCAGTATAAAGTCTTCAAAGCCCCGAATTTATGCGGTTTAATCTTGCTCCTGTCACAATTTTGAACCCTCCCCGCTGACCAAAGTGCTCGACGTGATTGACTCTTAAGCATCTACCCTGACCACAATGTCCGGCGTGGAGCTGCTTGGCGTGTTATCGGCGGTTATCACCCTTCTCGATGCCACCACAAAGCTTTATCACGCACGGAAGGATATCAGATTATCCGAGACCTTTGAAGTCGCCGCGCGGCGACTGCCGGTGCTTCTTCACATTCTTCAAACTTTCAAATCGACCTTGGAGCCACTCAAAGATTCCTTGTCTTCCGATGTTTGTCAGGCATTGGAGGAAACCCTTAACAACTGCGAGGAAAAGGCTCGAAGCCTGTCGGAGATATTCACAAAGGTTCTATCCGGGCCCACGGATAGCGTTTCATGGCGACAACGGTACTCGAAGATCGTGCATAGATTTGGCCAGCGAAACAAAGTCGACTCGCTTATGATCGCAATCACTCAAGACGTGCAGCTTTTAGTCAACTGTGATGCCATTGGGTCTGTGACACCGAGTCAAAATACGGAACTCGAGACCATTTTAAACGAAATGAAAGATCACTGTGACACAACTCTGCTGGAAGACGGATTTTCCCTAAGCTTCCACAGTAGTGGGGCCCAAAACAACAATGTCAACAGTGGCAATGGGCAGCTAAATACTGGAAGTGGTCAACAGATCAACACTCACGCTCGCGTTGAGACTCAAACCTTCAATTTCGGTAAGGAGTAATCTTGATAAACGGGCTTTGAATTCTGTCTTGGGAACGATTTTGTCGATACCGAGATCTTTTGTATGCATCAATCTTCTATACTTTCCTATTATGAATATCATCGTGTGGTCATTCGGAACACTACTTTCTGTTTTGCTTCATGGGGAAATAGGGTGAATATCATATCATAGATCTTATAAACTAATAATCGTCCCAGCCAACACCATACAGAACATTGATTTTAGCTTTCGCAAACCATTGGGCATATGCCTTGATCAGGCACCATCAATGTCTCCAGGACTCTTCGTTGGTCGCGACGCTGAGCTCAGCACCATCCGAAAAGATCTCCATCCAACCAGCGAGGGCAGGCAAAGAAAGCAGCAGCAGCAGCAGCGTCTGGCTATTGGAGGGATAGGCGGGGTTGGAAAGACGCAAATTGCCCTGACTTATGCTCAAACACCGCATGCATCCTATGAAACAGTTCTTTGGTTCAACGCTGATACAGAAATATCTTTGAAGAACAGTTTCGTGACAGCTGCGGGACTCATTTTTGGAAGTCAAGTTTCGGAATCATTGGAGGGCAACGAAGCCGTGAGAAGAACAAGGGAATGGCTTTCTGACCCCCAGAACTCAAAATGGCTCTTGATATTCGACAATTATGACAACCCTAGTGACTTTAAACTTGATTCCTACTATCCACCTGCTGCTCATGGCGCTATTATCATTACGACGCGACAGGCCGATCAAGTGACCGGGAGAACTGGACTGTTGGAAATCAAACCTTTTCAAAGTGTTGATAACAGCCTGACGATCCTTCAAACTAGGTCGAAGCGTGAAAATCTCGCATCAGGTAAGAATTATATGTGTTTAAGCTTCGCCTAATTGCTGTCCACATGCTCAATATAAATGGCAGACCTTTTTGCAGTGCAGCTTGCCGAGCGGTTGGCGGGCTTACCTCTCGCTCTGGCCACCGCGGGCGCGTACCTTCAGAAAAGCCCTTTTACCTTCCAACGCTACCTTCAAGAATATGAGAACCGGTGGAACATTGATCCTCGTCGGCCTGTCAAGCTTCAGGAATACCAGGAACGTACTCTCTACACAACCTGGGACATATCATATAATCGACTGATGAAAGACGATCCGGAAGCGGCAGCTGTGCTCAGAATAATGGCTTATTTTGACAATCAAAGTCTATGGTATGAGCTCTTCCATGCTGGTCTCAAGGATGGGTGTCCTTTATACGATGTGATCAGCGATGAAATTAGCTTTAATGGGGCTATGACAGTTTTGGCCGAGTATTCAATCCTCGAATTTCACTCAGGTTTGAAAGAATGGAGTATGCATAAGTGCGTGCATGACTGGGTATCGGCCACCCTGAGAAAGGCTGTTGGGCCTCAAGGGTACTGGTATGCGTTTGACTGTCTCTCGGAGTCTATTGAAGGGAGCGATGAAGAATCACTTGCATATACTCATTACTCTCGTTATGTCCCACATGCAAAGCATCTTAGCCAGAGCCGTTTCCTCAAATCAGATATCATTGAGATGATTACGGCAGAGCGACTGCGTGCTGTTAAAGGCATCACCTCGTTGCTCCGGCACCAAACACAGTATGAGTCTGCGGAAAGGCTTCTGAAGTCATTCCTTCAAAGTCAGGCGGCCTATGACCGCGATGACGACGTCACTCTCACACTAATGCATCATCTTGGCTATCTCTACCTGGAGCAAACGAAGTACTCCGAGGCGAAAGAACTTCTTGGAAGGGCGTTGACTGGAGTAGAGAAGATCCCTGGGGCGAATAATCTATCTCTTGTTGGTATAAGAATGAACTTAGGCCACGTGTACACCCACCAGGGAGACAGCCAGGCGGCAGAGCAGATGTATCTTCAAGCATTGTTTGGGAAGGACGTCGCGGCAGACAAGCACATACGAGTAATTCTGACTCTTCTAGAGATGGTAGAAAGCGAATTGCATGTCAACGGCCAACATAATGATTTCGCACGTCGCGGCTGGCGCCTTAAAATAACCGACAACGAGAAGTCACTCATACACACAGTGTTGGTGAAGGATTTACTCGATATAAGCGACAGTCTTTGTGGCTTGCACGAACTTACCGGGAAAAAGGACGAAGCAGAGCTGATGTTGAAACAAATTATTTTGATAAGAGAGACCCTCCAGGGCCCGGCTCATTCTTCAACGCTCGTGTCAGTCAGAAATCTCGGTTTGTTGTATAAAGACCAGGGAAAGTTTGACGATGCCGAGAAACTCTATGAACGTGTCGTTGCCGAGAGGGAAAAGCTGTACGGTCCAAATCACTATTCTACTATTAGGGTTCTCCAAGACCTAGGCCACTTACGCTCCAAGCAAGACCGCTTTCAAGACGCCGAGGATTCATATACCAGAGCACTTAATGGACTTAAGAGAACATTCGGACAGCACGACGAAAGGACAATCAAAGCGACCCTCGATCTTGCGTATCTTTATGAGAAGCATGGGGAAAGTATCGCGGCAGAACAGATGTATACACGAGCATTGACTATGCGAGAAGCGCTGTTGGGATCGAGTGATCCCTTGACCCTTTGCATTGTTGTCCGTCTCAATCGTCTATATCTCATGACGAACCGGCTGGATGACGCAGAAAATATGCTTCTGCGAGTACTGGGGGATTCCAGCAGTCCTAGTAGAGGTGCTGGGCTTGACTATAATGCTGCTGTGTTGATTTCTGATTGGTGCAGGTGGAATGGAGGATCTCTGAACTACTAGTAATTATCACACCAATGGCGTTTGAACATCTTATTCGTAAATATCTGGTTAGGATGACCAACGGTGGCCTAGTTACTGGGTGAAGACTAGAGTAATAAGAATGTAATCGTGACGGTATATATGGCATATTCCCGGTAGGACTCTCCTAAGGATTGCCTGCACGTTCCATAATATAGCGGCCGTAGGACACCCATTATCAATCAATGAATCAAAAACCCATTACCCTGTTAGACTAACTATTGAACGTCTAGCTATGCAGGTCTTGCCGGTGAGGCAGAACTTTGGTCTATTGCCTCTAAATCCCACACATAAGAAAGATACTGAATGAAAAGCTCTAATACCCACTATTATGTTTCTCCTGATCGAGCATTGGCTACTTGATCAAGAACCTCAGACACCGGCAATATTAGCAGCCAGCAGAGCCAACAAAAGTCTTGTGTTTGCTATGATGCCTTAGTCGGCACACGGGAGTGGGAAGCGATGAATCACCTGTGAGCTAGCCTGAAATTGACCCTTAATTCTCGATAGTCATGGGAATAAAGATATTAAAGCTACCACGAAGCCAATCGTTAAGCTCGGTGATACAATGGCATG
The DNA here is from genome assembly GCA_009193545.1 of Aspergillus arachidicola. Taxonomy (NCBI): domain Eukaryota; kingdom Fungi; phylum Ascomycota; class Eurotiomycetes; order Eurotiales; family Aspergillaceae; genus Aspergillus; species Aspergillus arachidicola. Next base: position 118,952 of record ML737137.1, read on the forward strand.
ACTGAGCTGGGTTTAGTCTAAGGTGGTGGCTAACGAAGGCCTTTATCCACTCCCCTCTCGCAGATAACTGAGAAAAGAATTCGTATTATTGGTCGTAATATCTAGAGTGGTGGAGTATATCCGCCCCGGATTCGAGGCCTCGAGGGAGAGCTGTAAGAGGACAATGGTCATTTGGATTTCCCTCGAACAGGAAGATGAGACTTAACCCTACACCTAACTATAGTGGGTACAACTATGTACGGAAGTCCGACTTGTCCGCCTTGGATCACGAGGCACTTTGACATGGCCTCCTATGGTATCTAGGTATTTCATTTGGATATAGGGAATTGTTTAATATATATACTTTTCCATGTTGCAAGATATGGCCATGCGAGTGAAGAATAAAGTGCAAGGAATTCAAATAATTCAATGGAAAATATCTTAACATATTTACAGGTCCGCAAAGCAAATCAGTCCCTTCAGCATCTGATCTTAGAAATAATCCATTGCCCACATATTCTTACTCGCAAGAGTCATCTTTGTTGTCGCCACCGTCGACGCATCCCCACGGACAATTCTCAGTCTTCGAGATTGTCCCATCATCATGGCAGCGATAGAGGTAGTAGTCGAAATTGACCTTTGTAGGGTCGATGGGCCAGTCAGCATGCCTGAGGGCATCGTAGATCTCGTCGTGATAGTTGCCTGCGTCCGACATAATTGTAAGCTGAGATTAACAACTGAGTTGCAAGGTACGAAACATTACCTTTTCCCATTAGATTAAACGCGCAGTAATCAAGGCCGGCTTGACAATTGGCTGCGGCGGATAGAGAGGCGAAAAGAGCGCAAGCTGATAAGATGACCTTCATGTTGGAGGTTTATTGGATGTGTTGTGGGAAGATCTTTGGTTGGGTTCGATTAGAGAGGGAAATTACCAAGTTAACAGTCCACACGTAGGAATGTCCTCCTTATAGGGGATCCGGAGGTACCAATGTCAGGCACGGTCTACAGACGCTTGCCTCTCCGGAGATCAGCTTTATTTCTTTTTATTCTTTTTTTATTTCTCTTTTTATTTTCTTGCCGGCTCTTTCCCCTCTTCTGTAGAAACCACTCATGTGCTCTCCCGTTCCTGGCCCCCGACAGGTCCAGGCTATTCAATACCGTGATGCAAATTACGTCTCCTATTTTTATCAACCGGGAGGTCATTTTAAGATCTGCAGGGTCGGTGGGCTAGCTCAATCCTGGCCCCCGCCCTGGGCTCTAGGTGTATATTAGGTGGAGAAAGCTAGATACACCGCCACAACTTGTTCGTTACTCGCGACGAAAAGCTTATTCCCTTCCCTGTTTCGCTGAGACTCCAGTGGGTCACGACAATAAGACGAACTCAACAATGCTAAACGCAGCCATATAAATCAGGAGTGGCGGGAGTGTTATCCAGGCTGTGAAACTATATCCATCTAGACATATTTGGTCCTCCTGTCGGCTCCATCGTATATAGAGCAAGCACGAATAATAATAAAAGTTTGGGCCAATGCCGCAAACAACAAATAGTCTGGCAGAATAGTTAATCTGGATATCAGCATTAGGAAGTACGGGATGAGGATGAAAATGGCTTACACTGGTATCATTGACCAAAGCCATTTGCGGGTCATTCCGACAATCCGATTGAACCCTGAGTCTAGCGGAGGCGAGACAGAAAGGGAAGATGGTTCCGGGGCCAATCGGGGCCTTTGGTGGATTGTTGGCTCGATGGGGTCCATTTTGTGAGGCCGGTGTAGTGGAAGGTGTGTGTAGGAGAGAAGACGAGAGTTCTACTGCGTTAATAAATGGGCCTGTGCCGTCTGGGGGCCAAAGATCGGCACCCCAGGAGAATAGATTAAATGTGGACCCTACAGGAGAATGACGATGACGATCAATCCTTCTGTCTGGGGGCCATGTACAAGTTGTACCGTCTCAAAAAAAAAAAAAAAAAAAAAAAGTAACGTGTTGATACCAATGACTCAGCAAGTAAAAGTCCCATCTTGATAAGCCACAATTGCATAGTGGTCAATCAAATATCATCATATATAACATTCAGCCCAACCACTTCCAAGGCTCTTCGACCATTTCATATACCACACCTCTTGCCTCCCTTACTTTTCTTTGACTCGCATCAATCGCCCACCATGATAATACCCATCTCGGCAATTCTTGGACTGGCATCCTTGGTGCCAGCCATTCCTGTCGAAGGAGATAACCTTGCTCGTGCCTCAACTGATGGCCTCTCCGCGCTGCAAGGAAAGAATCCCGTCACTCGCGAACTGGATGTCCGTATGGGGGAAATCTCCACCGCTCTAGACCTTCGAAGCGAGAACCCTTCCAAGCGCGCCGTGATGGACCTGGAGAGTCGAAATCCGCCCAACTGCCGCGGATTGCCGAGTCCCAGATTTTCTAGTTCGAGATATGGAGCATTGTAAGTATAGCCAGGTTTCATATCTGCCATCCATGAATACGATGCTAACCTCGATCCAGTCATGTTATGGCATTATTTTCTGGAGTAGCTGCACAAGGCCTCTGTGCCATATCTAACTCTGGGGCGGGTTGTGCGGAGCTTGGCCTAGCCATCACGGCCATTTTGGAAATCATAATTTACGGAAGCTCGGTCTACAACAACGATATCGAACATGGCATTGCGCATATTTCAGGAATGCTGGGTGTTAATGGCGCGATGCCGAATCCCACTATCGAAGGCATGAGCAGCGACGCCTCAACTAGGCTTGCGGGATTGCTTGAAGAGGGCCGCGCCCACAGGGACAAGAGAAGTCTCCCTAGTATTGAACACGCGAATATGGCCCGAGCCGTTGAAGGGTCCCGTCTTGAGTATGATGGGGTCGAGCTCGTGGACGTTTCATCCTTGAACCACCAGAAGCGAAGCATTGACTCGCCTGATCTCACGCATCGCATGATGGTCCGAGGTGCCAAGCTGAACAATCTAGCCCACGATCTTGCGTTTGACCAGTACAGCAATGGCCAATCAGCTATCTCCTTTCAGTTCAATGAAACTATGTTTGGCGGAGAGTCAGAGATGAACAAGCGCGATATATCTGGTATTGGATTGAAGGTGACGTTCTCATATCCTGGAAAGGTGCCAGACGATGAATCCTTGAGGACAGACCTTGCCCACGGATTCGGAAAGCATTGGGGGGAGACTGCTTTCAGTCAGACTGGCTGGAGTGACTACCTTGGTGGCCTCCAAGATTCGGATGGAAACCCACTGCTGAAGTTCCGTCTGGGACTGTCAGAGGGGGAGCCCAGCTCTGACTCCGCGGATCTCGATGCCTGTTAAAGAGCCACGTCTAGCCCATAGGAGAGCCTTCTTGCTTGCAGCAGGAAGCCCCATTCATCCTTCTGGTTGTCATCGTGTAAATATCAAACTTGCTCTTCCCATGTTATCAGACCACAAAAAGACATGGTCCTCTTTTTGCCTTTCCTGAGTCTTGTGTATATGGATCTACTTTGGCTTTGAAATCAATTCTTGCTTGCGTTTAATCAATTTAAGATTACCTGTTCACAAGTGGTGGCCATCTCTACTCAAATGCTTGTCTAGTAAAAAGAATCCAACTCTCTAGATAAAGGTGCCTCGTTGTTTTCCTCGCCGGTGGTTGATAATTAGTAGCATTTCTCCAGGCTGCTCCATTTTCTCATTTTCTCGGTTTACCGTCATGTACCTTTTTGCAAGTGGCCTACTCTGTCTCTATGGTACCATCGGAATTCAACCTTGGGAGGGACCCTTTAGCATTTCGCCCCTCTTAATCTAGCTTTTCACTACGTTCCGCTTCTGAAAGCATGCATCCATTTCTCAGCCGTAGATACATCATACACCCGTACCGCTAAGTACTACATTACGGTATTTTCGTGGCGATTTCCCATTTTGTCACTCCGGACAGCAGCACAGAAGTGCGAGATGGGGGCCGACGCTGATCATTGTGATATCCACACCCAGCTCGGTTCAGAACTTGTGGGGAAAGAGGCAAAGAAAATCGCGCATACGAAACGAAACATAATAAAAAATATTCTAAAAAAAGGATGAAAATGCATTTGTGGCCCCATGTAACCACATGTGGATCTGGATCTAGGTCGCTTGAGACCATAGAAAAAAAAAAATGGAAAAAATGGAAATCGCGCCTTGAGACCAGAAAAACAAAGCCCCCTCGGCTCATGTAGCCCCATTGATGCTACGTACCTACCGTTATACCAAATGACGAGGGCCCAGGACTTCCAAAGTTGGTTCAAGATAATCATTTGCTGGAAGCCTTCGTGAGTGGCAGCCACTGAGTGACCCTCCTGAAGAGTTGACATATTTAAGTATTCCAGCCTCCCCGTGAGTAACTCAAAGTCACTCTTCTTCCAAATACCCGAACACGTCTTTACACCTTCTATCTGAAGACCCCATATTGCAAACATGAAGTTCAGCATCTTCGCTATTGCTTTCTCTGTCGCTGCTGTGACCGCACACGATTGCACGACTGGCCTCAGATACTGCGCCTATAACCTCATTGGCAAAGGTATGAATCCATAAATGATTATCTAGCGTTGTGCTTGCGGGAAGGCACCGTACTTTCCTGGGAGCTATGACTGACATAAAGAAGGCAATTACCATTCCCAGGTGAATGATGCCATGGCAACCTGGTATGGAACCAACAGTCAAAATCTGAAATTCCACAATCCCGACTACGCCCTTTTCCTGTGCAATGGTCCCAACGACATTCAGATGGTCAAGGATTGCAATAACTACTGCCAAAATGGAGGTGATGACAAGAGAGACTACTGTGACAACTAGAGGGCCCTCAAACCTGTTTGATACCATCATGTACTTCCTCGGCGTATATGTGTATTCCATTTATTAGTACTTATTCTCTCATCATGTTACCCGTCTTTGTTCGAATGAGTTCTTGAACACTATTTCATATCTGCAGTACATAGGATGATGTTCCACCCATGATGGAGTATAAACTCAGAAAATACAAGTTGAGCTGCAAATATTTTTACTAAATCTCTAATTCGTAAAGATAACGTGCGCATAGCTTGCAACTCTCAGACACGATTTCTGGTATAATACAACTCTACATTTTTCTTCTATGTTGCGTATTCTTTTTTTTTTTTTTTTTTTTTTCCACTGATATTTTGACACTGCCTAGGTAACATCACGTGAATAAGTCAACACTTCCCAAATTTTAGAACCAAGTCTAGTTCATTTAGTTAAGCCTTCCGAAGTCAATTAAATTGTCAGATATTCTCTAACTATACTAGTGGCAGCATCCTTCGCGTGACTCGGAATATTATTTTCGATTTGAAATACTATAATCCTTCCGGGCTACGTGGCTGTGTTCCCTCGAAGGGAGATGAACGTGAGTCTAGACAGGGCAGACGACGTCATTTGTTGGTAAGAGTTCCGATAGGCTTTCGACCCTGAAGCTTATTAAACTGATTGAGCCTTGACCCGCCTCGTCAGGGGTACGTGTACGCTGTAGGGTAGCGATCTGCGTACAACGCCCAGTGATCCGCGCACACAGCCCTACATTCCGTGCCTACATCCAACTTTCCTACTTAGGTTAGTAGGGTAGATACCCCGGTAGGCATGGAATAGAGGGCTGTGTATACGGAAAGCGGGGGTGTAATACATGTAACACTGGGGCCAACTGCATGTTGATCGACAGGGCACTGAGCCCCACCTCGGCGCCGGGGTGGGGGCGGCCCCATTGGCCCTCCTCCAGTCTGCGCGATTGCTTAAGGGATCTATAAGAAGAGAGCGAAGCTTCTCATGGCCAATTATCCTCTCAAGTCCCCCCAATCCAAGCATCAAATTTCCAATATGAAGCTCATCCTGCCTACCACCCTCGCTGTACTTGCTTCCACGGCCATTGCGAAAAACTGCAATGAGGGATTTGACTACTGTGCTCTTACTCTCCTGAATAATGGTAGTTTCGACCCATCCCGTGTGTATCTTGTCCGGATTCAATTAACGTACTACAGGTAACTACCACAAGCAGATCTTGCAAGCCATGGACGATCATGGCAAGAATCGTGCGAACTGGAACTACGATAACTTCCTCTACCACTGCGACGGCGGCTCCAACGGAGATATCAGAATCACAAAGGACTGCCCTAACGGCTGTGTAGACGGCGGAGCTGGCAACAATGACCAGTGCAAGTAGCTTTTGGACTTGGGAGCTACACGTTCATCTTTTTTGCTGTTTACCTTGTATATATAATCGCTATATAGCAGTCGGTTCCTGCGTATACTTCTTGTGACCACATGCAACCTTGGATTGTGTTTTCTCGCTTCGCCTCCCATTTATATATATTGTAATCATAAGCCTCATAATACCGCTAAAAATTGTAGTAAAAGATTTTGGGAATGTTAGACTGAATTCGAAGGTTCCAAGGTTTACGTTTTCAATTCGAATGAATAATGAATCCTTTCCTAAGAGGAATTAGTAACTTGGTAAGCGTAAGATGAAGCTTTCTAAACGAGACTAATGTGTACATAGCCTAGAATCGAATGATTGGTTACATGCTGTTTACAGTATTAATGTAATCATCAAGTACGTTATATAAATTCTGCTGCCAAATTCATCGAGGGTCCCCTCAGGATATCCCGAGAGGAAAGGGAAATTTTTAATCCAAGGTTGTGAAACAGATCCTGCGTCCCTAAACAGTTTAGGCCCGAGGTGTATAAAAATCTAGATTGGACCAAGGGTGGACCGCGCACGACATGAGACAGTTACATGCACTTTCTCAGCATGGTTCATTCATCGATGTGGATTTACTCTCCAACTCCTCGCAGATGTTGCATTCAACCCGCATGTCTTTTGGATATGGCAGGACGCGAGTGTCAAAAATGTGACGGGTGAGTGACCGAGGGGTATTATAGTCTTTGGACCGCTTATGTTCTAGCACACGAAGATTTCCCCGAAAATGAAAGCAAATCGTCGACCGACCCTCTTTATCTTTGATGCAGATCGATGTGATCGCCTGAGAAAGAGTGGTATTTTGCCCGTTAGACGAAGGGCATTCCTGCCTGTTCGCACGGGGAACAGACGGTAAAGCGTCCACTGCGGGACGTTTCTGCGAAAAGCAGAATGTTCAACTACAATAAGTGAAGAGGAGAGCCAACACAGAGCAATTACTGGGGTCACTTAGCGCTTCCTTGCTTTTACTCTCTTTTTTGGGGGTTTTCCACCTCGTGGCATATGAGCTAATACACCGAAAAGATACCACAAAAGATCCATCATTCGAAGCCCACACTGAACTAAGTTGAGTTCAGCCAAGGATCCGCCAGTAATTCTTTCGCAGATGCTCGATCTTCTGGTTGCCACTGAAGCATCTTCCGCATGAAGCAGAGAAATAAACTTTGTTGTGTATCTCGTAAATTGTTTTCCAGCGTCTCTATAGATATAGAGGGAATTTCAGCGCTGCCTATCCAATTGCCTGAGTTTTATCCATTAGTCAGGCTTACACAGTGTACAAGGAAGAATAATATAATCTTACCGTCGTTATCGAAGAATTTCATCGCATACTCGCTATTTCGAAGCATTTCCTTTGGTGGCGCGCCCATGATTGCTATCATCCCAGCGAGGTGGTGGCTGTCAGAGACGTTCCTGTATGAATCGCGGACGTAGAATAGACGCTTCTTCTCAAAAAGATCCCAGGCCTATAAAAGAAGTTAGCCTTTGGCAGAACAAGACATGGCATTCGACACCCTACATACAAGGATACCTATATTCCAAATATCAATCTTTTCATTCCATGGCATCCGCAATATAACTTCTGGAGCCCGGTAGACGAAAGGTTGGACATCTTCCCACTGCTTCCCTAGACTCGAGCTAAAGCGAGCCTCACTGAAGTCGGACAAGATAGGACGGCCGTGCACCTTTGGCATTCCTAGGTCTCGGGAGGAATAGATCACCCGATCGCCAATAATTTTGCGAGGGCCGGGGCTGGATCTCTCTGCTTCCTCAAAATCGACGAGAATTGACTCATCCTCCACACTAAGCAGGACATTATCTTCTTGTATATCTGATATTGGGTCAATACGGAACTCCAGGTATGTGCGCGGTTTCACAATCAAGATTAGGAATATCATACTAGTATGAACAAGCTTGGCTTCTGTGTGAAGAAAGTCGACAGCAAGAAGCAAGTGGATCAAAGTTGACTTAAGTAGATCTTCCGGCAGCACTCCGCCTATTGTCCGATTGCGTAGCTCGCACAGACTCATAGCTAAAGGAGGATGCACGAAGCACTGATAGGAGTGGGCGTTTCCCGCAGAACTGATTTGAAAGTCATCCATAGCGCGGCGCACGAGCATAGACCCTGTATGGCTTGACTTGACGTTTTTAAGATGTTTGTACACGTCCTTTTCTCTTCTTGCATGGCTAGGGTCACGTTCGTAGACTTTCAATGTAACATAGGCATGTTGCCTACTACCTTTCAGCCTTCCACCTCCATGTCATCGATATTAGCACTTACTCTAGATCTCTGCACAGCCACACTGTGGAATGGCCTCCAAAGGCAAGTTTTCCAGCCACCTGGTACCTTGATCGAAATACGTCACCGATCTTCACAGGGTAGAAATCGTCCGGCGAGTACCCTGGTAGCTGTTCCTCCTCTAGTTTGTCGTTTGGATCGAGAAGAATGCCTGCCTGAGAAAATTTCCTAGCCGGAGGAGGCGGTGGCCCAAAGATGGACTGTCTCACTGGATATATGGGACATTGCATGACCATTGGACTAAGCTTGCACCGGATTGGGGTTTAATAGAGGGAGGACAGTACCCCGCTTGGACGACGGCTGCTGAGTTTAGGACAGCGAAGGCAATCACGTGGTTTCATGCGAAATGTGGGACCAAGACGGACCTCGACCAATAGCTGAAAGCCCCTACTCTCTAATCTATACACCATACGCCAAGTTTCGATAGATAGATATTGAGTCTGTACCTGCTACAGAGCCAGTTGTTTGTTCAATCAAAGATGGCTTATCAGCACTCGGATAGCCCATACAGTAAAAGCCGAAGTAGAAGCTAAAGCACTCTTTTACCTTCCTACACCTTGCGGGTTCAGTCTTAGTCCGAGGCTGAAGACAACATTTTACGATAGTTGGTGAATATGGGGCTCTTTTAGGTGTAGATCCAGGTATAGTATAATTGAATCTTTCCCGGCAGAAATATGAGGTCACAGAAAGCACGTTGGTCGAGAAATGTCAGGTTTATTGCTCCATTGGCAAGGTGCTCGAATCGTAGGAGGTGCGATTGATAGCTCATCCGTGACACTCGAGCTCAGCCTTGAGTCTTTCCAGATAATAGCCAATCACTAAGGGTGGGTCGGTTTGCCGTAGAACCTATTTTAATCCTACTTCAAAATTGATTTAAAACTGCCTTCCTTTCCTCCCTTTTTAAAATTCAAAAACTAAAATCTGATCAAGAGTTTTAATTGAAAGGGCTACTGGGGCACCAAAAATGACTGTTCATTGAACCGTTCCTCTGTCACCCCGTTGCATATGAGCATTCATTCCACCTCCTTGCTTCTGCGGACCTCCTGCTTTCTAAAACTATTTATAAGTCTCAAATTCCTGTAAGGAATTCAAACAGATTGGCAAACCAACTCTAACATCTAGCATGTGTAACTACTGCTCATGAGCAATAGAACAAACCTTCTGTTCCCCGGTCCCTAGGTTTTCCAGTCTCTGTCGATCGGGTAGTAACTGTGCTATGCCCTTCATGAAACGGCCAATGTCCTCTGATTTCTGTTCTTCCTTCGGTCGAAGGGTCCATATGTTTGAGGGATCAACCGGGTATGGCTGACATGGATGGGGTGGCATCCATTTTGACCATTTTTCAATGGCAGCGATTACCTCGGAAGGTGGCACCTCAAACCATTCGATGTGCAGCTTAAGGCATTCACTACAGTAGATCCGTGTATTCCGGTATTCAACTTTGCATAGCATAGCTTCTCCACACTGGCCGCATTGGGGACAGCAGTATTTACTTTCAAGACGGGAGGGTAGATAAGCTTGGTAAGTCTGTTGCAATGAAATGACCATTCGTCATGGCACTCATTGATAGAGCGAGTGGTGTAACCAATCTTAACGAACCCCTTGTTCCCCTCAACCTCATATGCGTATACGAAGCCTTCGCCCCGGTCATCCTTTCTTAAGGGGGCTTGTAATTGTTTCTGGACACCAAAGAATGACAGTTCTTGATCTTCAAGGTGGTTGACCCTGGCTAGAATATTGAAGGGAGTTGTGTCGTATAACTCTGGCCGAAACTCGGCAGGAGATGGATATCTTAAATTCCACGGCATTGGCGTGCTAAGTTCGCACAGATCGGAATCAACGGCGCTTTGATACGGCGCTGTTGTAGAAACTAGATCACCCTTGGCCGAGTCTTGGTTTTTGTCGCCTGTATCGTTGGTCTCCAACTTCCAGACCTCCACCTTCTTGGGACCTTGATTCTTGTGAAGATGGCAGTACATGTTTTCTGCAAGGACTTCAAAAAAACATTTAAACTTGCAAATGTCCCTGTATATCTCCGGTTTAACCATCTCTTCGATTGTTTTAGAACGATTCTGAACTTTCCTGCCGCCTATTCTTCTGAAATAGGGCTTGTTGTCCGGTTCTACCCTGCGTAACAATCAGATAATTTGCTAAAACGTTCCTTAACGGCCACTCTGACTGAGATATCTGGGTTGATTTTGTTGTCTCCCAGCGGAAATCCTGCTTTCCACTTCTCAACTCGTTCATCTAGATACGGGTCATGGTTGTGGCGACGACAATGCACTATTTTTGCTAGATGACGCAGCTCTGTCTCAAGGCTGTGCGAAGATAGTGTAAGGGCTCTAATGACTCCAATTTGGTAAAACCATCGATTCAATTTTCAGTTTTTGTCGGCAGCTTGCATGGCATTCATGTTTCTTTCGTTCGAGATCCGCATATCAAGAGATCAAAATTCAACAGGCTTCTGAGACTTCGGGGCTCTGGGCTAATCTTCGGCTCTTTCGACTTTTGGCCGGCTTCTTGTGTCCTGTACAATGGGCTATTTTGCGGGGTAGAGAGCCCGGGACAAGTTGTTAATGATGGTTGGGCTTCTTGTTTAGAGATTCTTATCTTCGTGGCGGTAGTTGACTCCGCAAATGGGGCAGTCGAATATCGCAAAATCGATGAGGAGCCTATAATGTAAGTTGTACATTTTCTCCAAGAGTCTTGCCGACAGTAGGTATGAGGCGATCAATACGCGATTAAGAGAATCCGGTACACCGAGTCTAATAGAATACCACCTATGTCCAAGTTTGCGATCACCGCCTGCGTACGCTGTCCACTGATGTGATGAAGCGGGGCTACCATGTGCAGGAGCAATATCCTTGTCCAAAGGGCTAACACACAGTCATGCTGCTAAGATAATGAAACATGACTCGCGTGCAGCGAGATAAAGTACTAAACATGGGGCACCTTTTAGGTTCCGTTGATTGGACCACGTACAGTAGCATCGCGGTACCAGTTCCGTTGATGCCAATTGGTATAATGCATGTACACGTAACGCATGGCCCTGTTAATTGCCTCATGCAAGCGCCATCAAGAGAAGCAGTTTTGATTGGAGAGCATTCAAGAACTGATGGACAAGGCTGGGGGAACTCTGCGACTGTCCTCCGCTAGATATGCGCACACTCCAACCTTTTATGTCATAGTTAGACTACGGAACGATGCATTTAGGCATCAATACAGTGGTCAATAGCAAGGAAGTAAACAAATGAAGATTTCTGAGCTACCTATGTGCGCGCAGAAAATGGGCTACTTTGATATTACACCAGTGTGAGATAGTTCTGGCACGTTTCGATTATTTTACAGTTGACGCTCAGTGGTTAATCACCTATAGGGGAAAAAGAAGATGCATGGTACAGATAGCGAATTCCAACCTGCCACGAAAGTAAAGAGGAGGTGATGCCATCGGCGAAGAGAGACGTTTTTGCTAACTATGCTTAGTGTGCTAGAATACGTAAATTTGGTAGCTTCTCCATGGAGAAAGGTTGGCGCTGCAGCAAGGCTAGGCACGAGGTCCACCCTCTTAAATAAACTAATATCTATCCTGCTCAACGAAAGGTTGACTTTCGAGCCAATTCGCACCACCTGACAAAACGAACAACAGACCCGATGGTTACCCAGAACACTGTGATGGAACATGACTCTCGTGATGTCACAGAGTTCTACGAAATGGTTTGCTTTATCTATTCTCTGAATCCTGTGAGGGGTAACAGAATCAAGCCTGTGTCTTCTGCTGAAAATGACGGATTCGAAGTTGCAAAATGCCGACGAGATTTTGCGGACGCAATCGCGTATTTTTGCGCATACAGCTGCGACCCGGATAATGTCACTGCTGTGGCTGTAGGGAGAAAAGACACAAAAGTCGTCATTTGGGTCGCAAGTAACGCAAATGTTTCTCGAGGGGTGTTGAAATTTCTGGATAACGATGTGTTCAACATGGTACAGAGGCTCGCAAAAATGAAGCAAGGACAGTTACCTTCAGAAGAAAAGAGGACGGTTACCAGGCTCTTGAGTAACATATTGAATTTCACCAGCAAGAAAATCTTCACATACTACAAAGCCACCATTAAAGCATGGAGAAGAATTGGCGAGTTTTCGAAATCTGAAGGTATGACCCTCTAAATCAGGCTTTATCTGTTTTTGTTTGACATATGATAGGTTTAGACAAGACAACTACTGATCCAGGTATGTTTTGCGACTGGTTTAAGAGGGAATGTTACAAGAGCGGCAACGAGTTAGAGGAATGTGACATGCCTCGCCTTGCTATCAGTTGTTATATTGCCCATACGGACGGGACATTTGGAATCCTCGAACATCGTTCGAGCCAAGGCAACGAAAAAGGACCTGATTACGAGCGGCTATATAAGTTGCTCAGCAAATTAGGCAAGCACGTTAGGCTTTTCAAAAGAATGATACACGCCATTGAAGCTCTACGTCGTGACTTCTGCGAAGGCTTTGTAGTGGAGCCGATTACTGCGTCCATTTCAAAACCCATCCCTCTTCCGGAGCTAAACGAGCAGAGTATGGGAAAGATTGTGGCTCGCGTTTTTCAAGAAGAAGACGAAAGGCATCAGTTTTACCATCATCTCAACCAATTTTTTAATAAGGAGGACATATTCAAGTCTCTGCAGCGGTGCAAGAGAGGTCGTGCCCGAGTCCACGCAGAGATCTTATTGATCGATTTCTTCGACAAGTTTCACGCGAACTTCCTTGATAACGACGACAAGTATATTGCCTGCAGCAAACCGGCATGCTACCTTTGCTATGAGTATATATGCCAACACCCGGATAACTATACACTACCTCCAACCCACCAAAAGCTATACTATGCTTGGTCTCTGCCTATCGTACGATCAAACGATCGGAATTGCATTGAAAAATTGAATCGGCACAAGCGGTTCCTAAACCACGTTACAGAGACTCTTCGGTCCGATCTTCGAAAGGAGGTGCAGAGGCAGCTAGCCCCAAGGAAACACCACGCAGACTCGACAGCAGGAGCAAGTTCAGTTTTGAATACCGGTAGACTAAGACCAACATCGAAGATCTATGAGCACCATATCCGTGCTTTGACCCAATTACTAAGTGAAGGTTAGACCTGCTGTTCCGTTTCTTTTGGAGAATAAAACGAATTAACTCGGATATTTATTTTAGCAAAGATAAGTGCCAAGTTTGATGCTAGCCTTGAAGATGAAGACGGAGGTGTTGTTCTTAATTGTTGATGCTGAGCAGTCCTACGAATGTGGCTTTCGGGTCTTTTCATTCTCAAATTTGATTTCCTTTTTCTTTTCCATATTTCTACAAGTGGTTCGCTATGGCCTAAATTTGAAGTACCGGGGAGAGTATTTAATGTCAACTTCGTTTACAAAGTAATTCTTGAAAGTGTGCCATGTAACACCCAGCCGGCTAACATTTTCCTAGACCCGCAAGGCTTGATAGCGTGGAAACCAATGGACAAGACTTCAACTAGAACCGGCATCTGCCCTTGAATACAATTACGTCCTCTTCATCTTGATCAGGATCTTCGTCTGCACTGGGTGTCCCATCTGAACTAGTATCAAGCTCTGGAATACGTAGTTCGGTGGAAGTCATTGGATAGCTAGGCGTTGATGCTGGACTCGATGGTTGTGGGCTGTGATTGGGAGTACCGTCGTCGGTAGGTAATGTCCACTCAGCTTCTGATTCTGTGCGATGAGTTTGTAAAATCCACTCATTCTCCACTTTCTCCTCCAGCTTACTTCGGATAGTTCTGATCAGCTGGTGGAGGACCGACTTCTGATTTTTGGCCCGTGCCATGGCATTACCTTCTTTAACCGAGATATCGGGTAGACGCCAATTTAGAGGAATCTTGGAGCTTGAATTTATCACAGAATATCCCGCCGGGTGGTACGAAATAAAGAGATGACATAGATAACAACTTGGTTTTGCACATCCGATATATCTGTCACGTTCGTCAATGAAACCGCTATCTGATAGCGTGTCAAAGTAGTTTATCACGAGAAGCTCGGGGTGGACTTCAGTGAGAACTTCCTGTGAATAATTTATTAAGGTTTGGATTAGCCCCGGTCGCGCCGTCCGCTGGAGCTTCTGGATGAAATCATCGCGTGCCGATGGGTCAGAAAACATACGATTTGCGATGCCCTCCATAGTCAGCTTTCGTGGAAGAAGGGGAATCGGCAGGCTTGGGGAGGACGGTATGCTTTCGGCTGCAAGACTATTGGCTAAATCTTGGCGCAGAGAGATAGCAGACACAAGAAGCTGAGAAGTCATGTCGATAGTCAGACTCAGTTTCCTAAGTTGCTTATAGAACCTCTCAAAATAGGTAACATGTTCATGTCCTTGATAGGTAAATTTTCTTAGGTGATTTATCAGCCCAGACTGCTGCACTTTAAAGCATTCTTTTGCTAGAAACTTCATGTGTTCCTGAGGCAAAGGTGCGCCGTTTTTATAGAAATTCTTTTGGAACCAAGCCTTGAAATCGACAGAGTCTCTGCACGCTTCTATACTCCCGTCAGTACTCTCAGTATGATTCTAGGCAATAGACCTTTCTTTTCCCGCATACCATTTGACCCTGCTGTCATATCCGCCAAGCATACCGGAGCGATATGGTGCAATAGTTTCATGTAATGGGCCTGCACTTTTTCTTGAGCAAAATCGAGTGCGAAGTTGGAGAGGCAGGTAAGGATCCTCTCCTTATTGTCGCCCATAATCTCATCATTTCCTAGCTTCAAGGTGTCCAATAGCATGCGTAGGAGATCGTTGACAAATGGAACAATAGTTCCATCAACATCGCCAGTGCCCGCGATTCGAACGATAAGGCCATCTGGCTGTCGTTCTACAGCAACAGCGATCTCACACCCCTTTTTATATGCGCCGAGATAAGCGATCGCATCGACAAAGTTTCGGCGGCGTTGCATGATATTGATCCCTTGAGTGCTGGTTGAGAGAATGGACGGCTTCGTTGTGCCCTTCATAGTCAATTCGTGCAAAACCGCAAGGGGTTCATACAGACGACGTAGCTCTTTTGGCTTGTGGGTATCATATTGGCTTCTGGATTTCGTTCCTTTCTGCATGGTAGTGAGATTCAGAATAGTTTGAGATAATTTCACGATGAAGCTTAGAATCTAGAGGACAACAAGTGCACGCGGATAGCTGAATAAGGCTCTCATTCCTTCATACCTTAGCTCTGGGGATTCAAAGGTATAAAGACCACCTTGCATCTGAGCTGAGTGGAAAGGTTCATTAATCAACCTGGCCCTCTTGAACGCTCTGCCACCCCATCCTCTTTCCCTCAATGGTTCTTCCATTTCATCCAATAACTTAGATTTGATGTACACCACAATTTGAGGAATTTAACTTTGGTTTGTAGGCCCGAGCGTACTTGGATGGATGAGAAGCGTATCTGGGCGGTACAGCTGTATTGCTGCCTAATCTTGGACGAACACGTCAAAGAGCGTTTGTCATCCGGACTTGAAAGGAGGCTCTGTTTATCAAAAAGCGGAACGATTGATGGCCTTGGTCTACATGGCCTGTGCGTCTTTTCCAACTTGCCAGGAGTACCTCTATCTTTATCTCCGTAGATCGAAGGGAGTGGGTCGTACATCCTTTATTGGCTGAGAATTAGGGTTCTTCCCCAGTCCACGTCGGCCCAAGCCCAGCGATCTTAGTGTGGTCAGCAGATTACCGGTCTTTTTCTTCACTCGACTGCAGAAGGAAGTGCTACCTTCTTTCACTCACAGCGTCACTATTTGATTTTATGCTAGAGCTTTTGTAGACAAAAGATACGATTGTTGAATCTGTCTTTGTAATCTATACAAAATTGTTTGAGCATCTGGGACGTCGGTTTTCTGATTTCGAGGGAAGAGGTGCTTCTAGAAGGAACAAATACTGAAGGGATTGGCGTCTACTACAGTAACACCAATAATGTAAAGGAGCATCTGTACGCAGTTAGAATACTCATCATGATGGTTCCATAGCTATCTTCGATGATCCGGTCCTGTATCAGAGTATCGCAGCTTGCATACAACCTCCTATAAACGGTGTAGGCCTGGTACACAGCAATTATAATACCAACCCCTTCCTCCTTATTTTCTAGATTTTTCTGTTATTGTAAGGCCCGTCTCTAAGTAACAAAAAAATAGGAACTGCATAAGTACTTCTTTCAAAGACACTCAGTCATTAAATTCTTACTATAATACCAGACTTCTTCCCCTCTAGAGTGTGCCGGGGGCCCCGAAAACCCCGCCCCGAACCCGCCCCAACCCGGCTCTGGGTTAGGGGGGGGGAGTGTGTTTCAGGGCGGGTTTTCAAAGGGCCAACCCGAACCCGCCCCGAAACACACTCTATTGATATCCAATAGAGCGGATTTGCCGCAGCCTAATAATGACTATACCATAGCATGTTTCGATAGATAGATATTCACTCAGCACATCCACAACATGGATGTAAGGATCTGCCTAATCCCACTTCTCATTATATTTAGATATCTATAATATTTATATCTATATATATCTAGGGCTTCGTATGAGCGCTCAACCTAATTATGGCGGAGACGCAAGAGCTGCACGTAACCTTAAGGTGGTCAGGTCCATCGTTGTTCGGGCAGTAGGCGAGTCGCGGATTGCTTTCAAAAGTACAAACGCGTGCATCTGTCCTTCTGCCCTGATCACAGCTGCGTCAACCCCTGCTTTCTGGAGTCTCCGGCCAAACGCCAACCCTTCGTCAAGAAGCGGGTCAACAGCTGAGAGGAAGACAGTGGTCGGCGGGAATCTGGACAAGACGTCGTCCGAGAGGAAGGACAAGGGGGATGCCAGCGCTGTCTCTCTGTCTTCCATCTCAGGTATACAGGCATCGATCATCCAATTCATCATATCCGCCATCAGAAATGGTCCGTCCTTGAATGTCTCGTATGACTCTAACTTCTTGTGCGTATCGGTGACTGGGTAGAAGAGGATTAAGTGGGCGACTTCAGCCGGTAGACTTCGCTCTAAAGTCATCTGCATCATGGCGATGACCATGTGTCCTAATGCTGGTCAGAAACTATCAGAACAACGCAAATTGCGAAGACATACCTCCGACACTGTCTCCGGCGAGAGCGATCGACTGGACTATGAGGTTACGCTCGCTTCCGTGGCGGACCAGATAGTCGAGAACTTCGTAAGTCTGCTCAAACTGAAAGGCAAACTGTTTCTCAGGCGCGGGTGTGTAATGAGGGAACACTATCGCAGCTCCCGTTTGAATCTAGTGGTAAACTACTTCTTTGATGAGTCGATCAACAACGGCACATAACGGGAATCGGCCCGGGATGATATTGGCATAACCCTCACACTACCCGAGCGCAATCGACTTGCTGAATGACAACTGAATGTATGCACATCACGTCCGTATCATTAAGCTGAGTCCATAATCACCAGAATATTTCCAGTGTCAACGTGAGGCAGCGGCAACATTGCAGGTAGACTCGTACTTGCACAGTTCTGGCGGTCCGTAATAGCCCTAGAACGCCTGATGCCGTAGGCAATGTACTTTTCGAGATCGACCTTCCGTCATTATGGGCCAATTCCTATCTCAGTGATACATAAGTCTTGATAGATACAAAAACCATTCTCAGGATACAATGAATCTAGTGTACCCAAGGCTCCAAGCTAATAATACCAGTGGCTGACGCTCAAGTAAACAGAGGCCTACGGTGTTCTTTAAGTATAGTATCCCTCGCTCAGCGCCAAGAAGCCGATTATCATATCATGGCCCCATGAGAACTGGTACTGATCTGTTTCTGCATCCTGCTCAGCACCTCCTGCACGTCGTCGTTCATATCATGGAACCACAGCCAGTTGAATCGACCCTCCTGTAGTCGGGGAAGAATCATTTCCATGTCGGCTCCCGCTTCTTCGTGCTGGAAGAAAATCATGCGGCCCACCTCGGCAGCCTGCTCGAGCTGCTTCTGGGCACGTGGACGCCGGACTGAGTCGTACGCAGTCAGGCCGGCGTGGATTGCCAACGCCTGATTTACGCCGCCCTCCCGGAGCTTGGCAAGCTCTGCGAGCACGTTCGACAGCACCAAGGCATCTTCCAAGCCCTGCGCCGCGCCTGCGGCCTGGAAAGGCAGAGACGCGTGAGCGCTATCGCCGACCAAGACCACGCGATCACGAAAGTAGGTCGCTGTGTGAAGATGGTGGAAGAACCCCCATTTCACCGGCTTCGCCTTTCGGAGAAGTTGTCGAAAGCTATCGTCAATGGCCGGGTCCTCGAAATCGGCCATCATGGCTTCATGTGTGATCCGCTCTGTAACGGCGTCCTTCAGGTTCCATGCGTCCTCGGAATCAGCAACGCAGAGGAGGAAGTTAAATTCCTGTCGAGCAATAGACTGGTTAGCACGTCACACTCGGGCCATAAATCCAGGCCTTGCATAAGGATCGAACACTCACATCACCACCACTTATGCGATAGGTAACGGCGCTACGCCTGTGTCCGAAATAAAACTTGGCGACATCTGTGAGATCGCCAAGGATCTCGTACGCCTCGGACATGGGGATGACGGCTCGATAGCAGTAAGCACCTGCATACACAGGCGCGACTTGATTCGGGTATGCATCCTTCAGCACATGCTTTCTCACCGTGCTCTTAATACCATCAGCACCGGCAAGGATAGCAGCCTCGGCGGTCGTGCCGTCGGAAAACGTGAGGGTGACACCGGCCGGCCCCTGCTCGATATGAGTCAGGCGCTTATTGAACTTGACGTTTTCGATCGGGATGAAACTTGTCATAATGTCAAGCAGCGTTTTGCGGTGTGCCTGGGTTTGATCAGCAACTTACTTGCGGGTTTCCCATAGGCGACGGGCATACTGACAGATTTGCGAACGTAGTCGGGGTGGCCCCATCCGGACCTGCCATGCCATGGCTGACCACGACCTGTAGATGAGGAATCAGCATAAGTATTTAAAACCTCCCGCCCAAGCAAGATAGGGACGTACCGAAACCCTCTTCTAGTAGCATGCCCTCAAAGAATATGCTCTGCGCGTTTTCGCCCTCGTTTCCGACGCAGACCTTTTCATAGAGGGGGCGGAACCCAGGCTCAATGAGATCCATAGTGCGCATGCCATTAGGGGCAAATCCGATACCGGCGCTTCGTCACTCTCAGCATGAGAGTCGTGGTGATTATATTCTCGACAGGATGTGCATGTGGAAACCTACCCTACTACCGAGTATTCCTTTCCTTCCTCGTACAGTGTGAAGGAGATGCCCTTTTTGTGCAGAGCCATCGCCAGCGCGAGACCACCGATGCCAGCACCTGTAGAAGGCGGTTAGCGGAGCGCTCCAACCAGGTGGCCTGACTTTGTCAGGCTTACCGACGATGGCGACGTGCAAATCATCTTGGGTGGTCTTTGTCATGATGAATGATTACTGATAGGGTTCGCTGCCGTTTCGTGAGCAGGGAGCTTGTAGTCGCAAGGACATTTAGCCCTTACGCAAACATCGCCATCTACCTACGCTCTTAACCACGGCCTGACGTCTCTCAACCTGCACCCATTCGTAGTCGCGAGGCAAGACCGGCATCGGCATCGGCTGATTGTGGAACCTTTAACATCAGACGCCGGACTGGCACGGAGAACTGGACACAAGATCACACGTGGCGCTAAGGGCGCGAACGAGGCAAAGCTCACGAAGGCACGGGACTTTACCCCGAACCCCGGATCGTCCCTCGGATCAGCCGCCTGCTCCGCGCAACTCCCGCCCTTATCCGAGTGCGGAACAACCTACAGCCTGGTCTAGTACCTGGGCCACAGCCACACGGCCAGTGGTCGTCCTGGGTCATGCGCCCGATTACCAGGCTTGTGGAATATTCCAGGTATGCCGAGCTATGGGTGTTGTGCACTTGCCCGAGCTCAACGGCGCGCATCTCAAGGCACGTAGTCTTTTGCATTACAAGTACAACAATTTAAAACTCGCGTTTTTCATAGTTTTCTACTTCGTTGCGAGACATCGGCAAGGCCTCGTGGCACATTGGGGGATCCATTGGTGACAATTGTCTGGGAACATCACAATGTGTTCCAACGAAACCGGACCAAAGACAAACAGGTCTTGGACAGAAGTCGTCGCAGCCAAACAAGCGATTCGAAATGCCCAAATACGGAAACATGAAGCAGCAAATAGGAATGGGAGCTTCGACATCTTCGGCGCTGACATAGCGGACGTCGAAACACTGACGAACCTGCTGGGGTCCGGCCAAGTGGCGGCAGAGGACATCGTTCGCGCCTACATTGAGAGGTAGGTCCAGTCACGATGATCCCAGTGGAACGCGCTAACGTGGTCGATTTATTTAGTGGTAGCTCGGCTCCTGTCCATATGGGTACCAGCCGGCTCAACCAGGGGAAGGGCAACCCCACGCCTAAAGGTGTGGATACAACTCCACCAACAAGACATATGAGGCAGCTAGACGGCCGCCTTTCGTGGAATGAAGCCACTATTCTTGCCCAGTTCCGGTCAGGATAACCTCTTGGAATGAATAAAGACAAAGCTGCTACAGTGCACCCATACTCATAGGAGCAACATGTGCTTCTACGTGGGTGGCAAGTCATCGTCAGAAGGTAGATTCTAGGGCCTCAGGTGTGAACGGCGTGGGAGCAACGATATGTTTCGCCACGGCCACACGTCGATTGGATATGATCTATTCTTCTTACCGACGCTCTCACTAGTAACATACGGAGTTACGTGCTGAATGGAGTGCCGTAATGCTGGAACCGGAGCATAGAGAAGCTTTGGGTGACTCTGAATGAAGTGAAGAAAAAAAAAAAAGAAAACAAAAAGAAGGCAGTTATAGGCTAATGATGGTTCCTTTCTGGCTCTGCCACCTGGGCGGTAATAAACTATCGTAGTTATAACGCGGTGCACGTATGCACGCAGTACAACAAGAGACATGCCAAGACCAACCACCAAACTGTGTGAATCGCGATGGGATAGGATGGCTGGCATCATGATAATCTCAGTTGGTTCCTCTCATCTTAGACTTTATGCTAACATCTGATCCTCTGAAATGCCTCTCTTCTCCTCGTCTGTCAGATGCACGTTGAAGATCTCAGCCAGCGCCAGCAAACGCTCATCTTCCGTCTCACATTCCTTGATTACCTCGCGGTTGGCGCCGATGGCCTTTCTCACGGTGTCCTTGAATAAGGTGACATTGCCCACTATCATCTCCTTGTCCTCGTCCATGAGCATCTTCGTGCAGGTGACGTATCTGGTGAAGAAGGACCTTGGGTTTGTCGACGTGAACCACGACATGACTTCATAATCCTGAGGAAGAAACTCTGTCTCCGTGAAGCAATAGACCGGCAGCCACTCTTTCTCGGCGTCATCACCGGGGTTATAGCAGATGTCGTAGCACCACATCTTCGGCGGTCCTGTACTGTTGGCGGATCTGGTCGCGTACGACTCGGGTATGGACCGTAACTGCAAACGAATCAAACGTGGAGGGATGCTGGTCGTCTCGAATCCGTCGCGCAGCGGATATGGGAGGTTAGGGCCCATGGAGCCCATCCCCACATCCACAACGTACCACTCGTCGTCGAGGCGTACAAGATTGAGCATATGGTTCCACCCATCATAAGTCGCGCTCTGATTGCGTCGGACGTCAGGGTAGGGACTCATTGCCCGTGCGACGCGGCCTCCGCAGTTGCGCACCTCATAGCCGAGCGAGCGAAGGACAGTCCCGAAAAAGGTGTTATTTTCCATACATCGCCCGCCGAGCCGCCGGCGGACTATCTTCGTGTAGAGCTCCGCCAGGTCCAACGTGACAGTCTTGTGTGGGGAATAGTGCAAGACGAGATTGTCGAACGGGACATGGCAGGTGTGGTGCCGTGTCAGGGCCTGCAGCAAGGGCAGCCCATGCTCTTTGGTACCGGCCTGTGTCTTGTCTTTCAGCACGATCGAGTCTAGATACTTTTGTGGGAGTTCGATGCACTCAAAGTAGTCGCGCAATTCGGCGTCACTGTAGCGGGGACGGGCGTCCTCGTCCAAGGGAAGCTGGGTCAGCACGTTGGGCGCAGAGTCAGACGACATAACGAAGTACTCTGGTCAATAAGAGATGACACTTGAATTACACGAAACTCCTGCACAGCGTACTTGGGAGGGATATTTAGAGTCGTTGGAACGGAAGATCTTCCGTAGCCGGACCGAAGATCGACAGTGTGCGGGGTGATTTTTATACGTCGAACGTGGGGGCGACGGGGAGATAAGCCGGGCCAGGAAACTTGCTATTTTCGCTATCTTTCCGCCTCTGCCAATGAACAACTTGCTGCGGCTGATATCACCTCATGTAGCATGGTGAAAGCACATGGTCAAAGTCTCTATCTTACTTGCAACTCTACGGGGAGAAATATAGGGGAGTTTCGATTGATTTCTATTTAGGGTAAAATAAACACAGAGGAATCACATCTCCGTTACCTAAGGCTGCCCCCCAGCAGCCAGTGCGTGGGTTGTATGGCTACCAAAACTCCGATATTCGAATTGTACCCCTCTGTAGACATATCTCAAAGGCCTCCACGGGGAGAGCCATCCCAAAAACCATTCCCCAACGTGACCCCCTCGACCGGCGATTGATGGAAGCCCTCGAAGATACAGGGGTCGAACATTTCGGGTGAGAAAAGCTGGAATGCCTCCATGTTCTCTCCATTGTGGAACACAGTGGCAGGATCAAAAGTGGATTCGCTACTAAACACGACCGGATCCAAGGCTGAGCCCGTACCGGAACGGCTCTCAGAAGGATTTGGTGCAGCTCATGGTACCTCCAAAAGAAAATACATATATAAGCTGTTTGTAATTCGAAATCATCATGAGAGCACTGGGAAACAGCGACTAACCTTTGACACCACACAATCTGGCAAGTCTGCGAATGTATTCAAGGCAACTCAAAACCAGACTGTTTTCGTAGTCTAGCTCGTGGAATATCGCTTCTGTCTTACAAAGTAAAATCTTGGAGTCTTTGACCGCTGCTTCGTCCGCCACATTCTCTCCATGCTGTGCCCACAGTAGCCGGCCGCAGATGACCAGTGAGGCAGTGAAGACTTATGAGTGCATCCGGCCAGCATCCCAGTGAAGGCTTACTTTGAAGGGGGCTCACCGTAGTAGAGCGTGAAATACCACGCCCCAAGATTATTCTTGCTCGTTGCATCCGCACTGATAATGCCATGAACAATTTCAATGGTGAGTTGTGCAGCCCGTACGCATTCGTGGGCCTCTGCCATAGCGAGCTGGATCAAATATGATGGGCTCCCACCGGTCGCACTATCCACCCGGAACAAGTGCCGTATTGTAGCGCTGAGTAATGGTTTGTGTATGAGAATGGCAAGGTTATAATACCTAAGCGTGAGAATGACCCGAAACCGATTGGCCGGAGTATTCTGCGAAAGTATGCTAGATTCCGGCCTTCATTCACACGAAACTGTGTGGAAACCTTGCATAAGATGTAGACAAGTAAAAGACTAAAGATATGTACAACAGTCAGGTACAACAGTTAGTAATACGCATCCTTCCCAGCCTGCTCCATACTCAAAGAGGTAGAAAAACGTGGATTTTGATGAACAAGAAACCCTGCATGCAGCCATGAGATGATGGTTTCATGGATCCGCCAAATCAGCCTCAGTCAGGCGATACAACTCCTTCCCTAGATCACCAGTAACCCGATATCGCTCACCAATAATAGCGTCCTCCAGTCCAGGAGGGTCAGTCAATTCAAACCTGGCCATAATAATATCGGTAATTGTCTGGTCATCAGACTCCACACGCATCTCACGAATAACATTCCGTTTACCATCCAGGTAGATCAGACGCAATAGGTGGGTATCAAATGCCTCCTGGTCTGCAATGAGCATGTACATGACCGCCACTGTGCAGAGAAGATCTGCTGCCGCGACCTCAATAAAGTGATCACGATTGCTCCACAGATCAGGGTTGGCTTTCTTCTCCTTTGCAAGATAGGATTTGAACTGTTCTCGATCCCTGTCAACAGACTCGGGCGAGGCATATCGTTCATACCTATCGTCGGCCCGTACTAGACGGGCCACTTCGGGCAGAATTTCGTATACACGCCGCCAGTCAGAGCCAAAGTTGAATGAGTTCGAATCTTCTAACAATGCCCACCATGCATGGTTAGCAAACTCCTCTGACGCATTTACCCATTCTTTCATTCTTGCGTCTGAGTTCTCGAGAGGATTATAATGGGTTCGTAGAAAGATTGGTGTATCGTGGTCTGCGCCTACTAATCGCCATGCTTTTTGACGTAAGTCGTCTGACCGCCAAGGACGAAGGCTTATATTGATTTCCTCTGCTGTAGGTATGCGCGGTGGTGATGCATACTCGTCAGGAGGAACCCACTCACGCGGGATTTCATCTAACTCAAGAAATTCATAGATGAGTCGAAGGCGCTGCTGGTCTGGCGGCTCGACAGCTGCGAAATCCCAATTTCTCTTGAAAAAGGAACAATTTAGGTCAGCGGGTAGGGTAAGGCGAGTGTGTTCGTAGTAAAACGTACAATCAAGTATTGCTCGACGGGTAGAATGCCCCATGGTGGGACAAAATCTGAGTCGAAACACATTATATCGTGGGAGATGGAAGGTGGACTGAGGGTTGGGTTCTGGTGGAGATTTAGACACAGAACAGGATTGTGAGGGGTCTCGGCTCCCTTTATATAACGGCGAGCACTAGTTGTGTGACGCGACTAAACATATACATATGTACATTCTAGGTTAATCTTACATCTGCTAGGTAACCTCAGTGATTACCTTGATTTACTAATATTCAATGGTTAATAGACTTGGTAATACTCTTACTTTATGGATAGAGTGCTATGCTTCTAAGATATATAACTTCCACCAGCCGAAGATATTTTCCCAAGTGGATATAAAAGATGCTCTCTGCTATAGAAGATGTTGGCCTCCTACAACTCGACTTTAAGCTATCCAAAGGGGTGCCTCGATACTCTAATACACAATAGTCAATTCCTATGATCATGACGCGCTGTCTATATGTGAGTTGTAGGTAATGGCAGCAGCTCCTCTTTAGTAATGAAACTTGGTAGATCCTGGAATGTCGAAGAGCGGTAGGGTTGCATATAGTAATTCGACCACTAAGCTCCATGACATCACCTTTTGTATACCAACACCCCATAATATGCTCTCATTCGATAAAGAACCATGGATTCACAAGCATATCCCTTGTTCTGCAACTTAAGCTTTCGATAGTTTCCTTTTCTATTTTCTATATACCTATAGAGACAAAGTTCTTACATTCCGATGACAAAATAGCGGTACCGAGGATCCGGCACTCGGCAAGTCTAAAAGCGGACCATGACTCGACGAACCGTCAATCATGCCTTATCTGGAAAATATACGGTTCCTCGGGTTCAAGTTCCCAACTCTACGGAATGCATCAAGTTTCAGAACGTTTCAGATAAAAGATCGAACTTTTCAGTCATTAAAATTAGAATAACCAAGCTCAATACCGACCGACGTCCAAACCACGAGAAAAAGTATAATACAGCAGGCTCATATCGTAAGGGTATTAAATAATATGTCCTGCCGGATGCATCGCAAGACGAATCACCGAAGAAAACAAAGCATATAGACAGATCCACCCATTCTTCCCAGGTAGCCAACCCCAAGTAAAAAGTATTTAGGCAACAACGCCCATCAAAGCGGAGCAGAAGACCATGGCCAAGAGACCAAGTCCGCCCTTGGAAACAGCAGGCTGGATAGCGTAGGCGGCGCTGTCAGAGGAGGTGGAGGAGGCACCGCTGCCGGTGGCAGTACCGGTCTTGTCGCCGGTCTTGGTGGAAGACGGAGCGGAGGCCGTGGCGGTGGCGGTATCATTACCCTTGCAGTAGAACTCGCGACCGTCCTGGGCGCCATTCTTGCGCAGGCAGTCCTTGAGGTCGCCGACGCTCTGGCCCTGGGCGAGACAGTAGAGGCCGCAGCCGTTGTCGAAATCAGTCACCTTGGCCGGGGAGCAGCACTTGTCCATGACATCGGAGTAGTTGCCGGTCTTGGGGAGGGCGCAGGCGGCATCGTCGACGGGGAGCTGCCAGTAGGTCACGCTGTTGCAGGAGGCAGTGGCGCTAGCGGCGACGGAGGTGGTGGTAGTAGACATTGTGAATGTAGTTGTGTTGTTGTTTATGTGAGTCTTGATTTGAACGAGTGTATTTCAGTAAAAGGTGTAAACTCGATATGCAAACGAACGACAGATGACAAGATAGCTGGACAGGAGAAAAATAGGAGGTGAAAGGAACAAGGTGAGACGGCTGGGAAAGTCAAAAAGAGCTTTATATGACAATACAAAGAACGCCGTGGGCTGACAATCAGGATTGACCGGCTCAATGCTGATTGGCTCTCGCTTCTTGCTCCACTCGCGCTTTCTGGCTTGGCGTCGGGAGCCCGATTGGTGATCGGCAATCCCTGTCTCGCTTGTTCCGTTATGATTGGGTTTTATTTATATTGATCCCGGTTACATACGAAGGACTAAAAGCACACAGCAGGTGACTTGGTGCCATGTCGTTGGGTGGCTGACCAGAACAACTCATGCTCCCTCCAGCCTACTACTTGTTTCTTGTCTGCGCCTCCTTGCATACGTACTACGTCGGCATTTGGCAGCCCTATGACTGAAAAATTTTTGAAGGGGAAAAGGTTTCCACGGCTGGAACGTATCCGACATTCCGCCCCAGACAGGTCACTTATTGGCTTGACCCCTTGACAATTTAATGGGTCCCCTAATTTGTCCCGGATTTCAGATTTTTAGTCTACCCCGTGATTCATCCGGTTTGAACTCCGCCACATACGTAAATATTTACATAATATTATTACCGACTTGAATACCCGAGTTTACCTCTCACATTGATATTCCTAACGGTGCAGTGATCAGCCAGGCGGCCCAGACCGAGGTGTTCACTGCCTAATTCGTCAGGCAGAAGCTAGTCCAAAAGTCAATAATATAACGAGTCACTTGACGCTACCGTTGCATGCAGGGTACAACGCCCATTGTGCAGTGACTTGTTTCCCCCTCATACTCCGTACCTACATTCTCTTCCATTCGTGCAGGATTCAATTACTTCTGAGGAAACCAAAAGGAAAGGAAAAGGTGATATGGGATTTCTAGCTAGACTCAAGTCGATTCCGATTCGACTTCCGAATATCCATACTTGGTCAATAATTCCCCCTCCGCCCCATTCCAAGTCCGACCCTGTAAATGCCGCAGACAGAGCTGCTTCCCCTCATCCGGGTAGTACAGCCAACAGGCCCATTTATGCCACTGGCCCTCCTTCATCTGCTGTCTCGCCTGCTGACCAACCTTATCCTCAATAAACTCACCCCGCCGCATCGCCAGCCGATTCGGGAACACCCGCGAGAGGTAATGTTCCGTCGACGCAATATGCGGTTTATCAAACCAGAAATAAAGCGGCGTCAACGGCACGGTCACCTCCGGATGCGATGGGGGAACAAAATCCCGCGTGAGATCGCCAGTCAAAGCTCGCAAGGCCGGGAATTCCACCACATGAGGCTGCGTAGCATAGGAGAGCATACGCAACGAGGGAAACGATACGTATTTAACTGGCGCGGCTGGATCTGCGTCCGAACACTCCATAATCTCCAGTAACGATGGTAATGGAAGATCGGCGACGAGCGCCCAGTCATGTTGCTGGACCCAGACGTACGGGGTCTCACAGACCCGCAGGGCCGAGCGCACGGCCAGCCCGAACCCCAGACGCGCTGCGGGCTCGATGAAGGTCACTTGCTTATCGTCCGTCTGGGTGATGGACAAATCGACCACGTTGCTGAGGTTGTTGAGGCCGAATTCGGCCCGGTCCTGCCATTCTTGCATCACGGGGTCTGGGCTGGCATCAGGAGACGCATATTCACGTAGAATCAGCTCCTTGACATTTTCTTTGTAGACGCCGTAGTTGGCGGCGACTTCGGGAGTAGCTTGCCCCTTTTTCAGACGGGAGCGAAGTCCGATGCGTTCAAAGGTGTCAAAGACCACAATGACCCGGGCCCTGATTAAGTCCGTGCAGTGGCGGTGAAAGGACCGCAGTACGGAAGAGATCAGGTCCGTAGAGGGAATGGACGGAGTGGGTGAGGTCGTGATGATCACAGTCAACGGACTGGATCTTGGCACCATTGGTGCTTCACGACAGAGGGTGAATGCCTCTATCTTAACTCAATTTGTATAGCAGAGAAGGATGAGTGGTGAAAGTGATCGGGAACATTTTTCCCAAGTTTTTCCGATCCGGCCGTCCCCGTTTTGGTCATGACAGATTCCGTGACATTACTTGAATTTTTCAATCGTTTTGTAAATCTATGCACCGCTGTGGCATTTTCAGTACGGAATACATCACAACCTCCAAAGGTATCTCTCTCTATGCTGTCGAATTATGTCCAGAAGGGTATTAAGATGTAGTGGCAGATTGTTATTTACAATTTCTGCCTATACTCGAGTGTCGCTGTCAGGTGCCTATTGATACAATGGTAGTATTTCACTGATGGGTACAGATATATATATATCGGTAATGGGTAGAGGTAAGTTCTAATCACCCTGTATACTCTCAGTAATTACCCTATATGCATTGAATGTAATCAGGTTAAAGTCCCTCTAAAGTCCAGCACTGTGGTTTTGAATATTATACTGGGGAAAGATATATAATCTTGATCGCATAGAACGCCTTGGCCCTTGGTATAGAAAAACCATATAAATCAGAGTGTTCAAAATGGAGTATGAAGTATTTACGTAAGGCTGATCATACAGAAGTCGACGCTCTCTGCTGTATGGCTGGCTGGCTTACCCCTCATGGGCGGTTGCTCCACCATGGCTTCATAGCTTGGGAGGCCTAACCTCCCTTATGGAAGCCTTTCACTTTTCCCTCTTACTTTTAAGAATCCCCTGTTATCCTGCCAGAGGTCCTTGCCTTCTAGGCCTGTCTAGCACTGTGTTAAATCGGAAAGAAGCTCTCACCTGTATCATGACCAATGTATACAGTGACAGCCCTCAGGGCTCAACTATCTTCGAGCTGAACAATGGTACATTCAAGTGATATTTTCCATACACAGATTCAGGAATATAAGGCTAACAGAAATACTAATTAAGGGATGAAAATACCTGCGCTAGGTTTTGGTGCTATGAAAAGTCAGTGACCATGACTCTAGACCTGGGGCTCTACGTGTCAACCATGACTTGGGACGGCTAACAGTATGCTACAGAAGGCTTAGTTTTACCAGAAGAAGAGAGGGACTATGTCCGCAGTCTGATAGTACAGGCCATTAAAGCTGGGTATCGCTTAATCGACACATCTAAAATCTATGCAACCGAGGACCTTGTTGGAGAAGCCATCAAGGAGTCTGGAGTACCTCGGCCTGAGATCACTGTTTTGACAAAGCTATCTAGTGATGATCACCATGATGTGCGCGCAGCTTTTGAGAGATCGCGGCGCTTGCTCGATACCTACATTGATATCTATATCATGCATTGGCCGCAGGGATTTACAAAAGATGTGTCACGCCCATTGGCACCGGATGAGAGTCCAACCTATATAGAAGTCTACAAAGAGATGGAGAAGCTCGTGGGGCCTGACTGCAGAGGTATTGGTGTCGGCAACCTCACACAGAAGACGTTGGGTATGTTGCTCAAAGAAACGGAAATCAAGCCTGTGGTCAACGAAATCGAGATTCATCCCGGGAACCCCAATACGAAATTGGTCCCATATTGTCTGGAAAGAGGCATACGTCCGGTTGCTTGGGGGTGAGTTGAGCTTGAATGATGCACTCAGCATCATTTTACTTAATCAAATAAAAAGCTCGCAAATTGACAAATTGAACAGCCCCTTAGCAGGCGGACCCACAAGTCACTACTCGGACACTTCCTCGATCTATGAGAGTCCCGTCCTCACCTCTCTTTCTTCACGTTACGAACTATCTGTCGGGACTATCATTTTATCATGGCTCGTTCAACGTGGAATAGTCGTCATTCCGCATTCAAGCTCACTGACCAGGCTATCCGAGAATAGGCGCCTGGCGAGACTAACCGACAGGGAAATCCAGGAGATAAACTCTTTGCACGAGGAAATTGGGAGAACGCAGCTTATCGATTCAGTGTCCCCGGTCTGGATGGAGGTACCAGGGAAGGGGAAGACAATCATGGGTTGGACAGTACAGGAGATTGGGTGGGTGAATGACAAGGGAGAATGCTTGGTTTGATGATATGTTGGAGCATTCTGGACCACGTTCTAAGGACATATTTCACTACGATAGATATAACGAATACGTTCATAACACAATCCCCCACCCACCACCGGAAAAGTAAAACAAGTAACAATCCAACAACAAGAACCTTTCCCTCAAGACACCTGCTTCCCTGATTCACCCTCTACTTTATCTAACCTTTCCTCCGCACCCCCAACCACATTATCTCGCTTATCAAGATGCACATTCTTCAGGAAGAACATGACAATAAGCATCGGCGACACGGCACAAAGACCCCCAATAGCCAGAAGCCGTTGTGTCTCCCGATAACTGCGATCAATAGCCTCCCTAGCTGGCGTTCCCTTCGCATACTTCTTAGCCGTGACAATAGACTGAAATATAGCCATCGCTTGCGGCTTGAGCTCTTCGGGGAGGTATTTCCCTAGCTTTGTGGGAAGGTTGTTTCTCCATATTGCTCCTGATATGCTATCATAGAGATGATCAGCGAATGATGATATCGTAACATACATAATCCAAGTACGAGGCAACGTTATGGGATTTGTAACGATGAGTATACATACCTAGTCCCAATCGCCCCGCCTACTCCCATCGAGGCGAAGAAGACAGCCGTCACAACGGATAACTCTTGCTTGGTTACTACGGCTTGCGCTGAGACCTGCGATGCGGTTTGGTAGAATCCGCGTCCGATACCAATTAGTGCCTTTGCTGTTACGAATGATGCCTCATTGCCCATCTTGCCGTCTCCCATGTCAATTAGATACAGCAGGATGCCCATGCCAAGGACACAGAGAGGAGCTCCGATTAGCACCCAGATTTGCGACCGCTTGGTATATTTCATGAAAAGACCGGCGAAGATGCCTGAGGCTTGGAAGGATACGCGGAGGGCATTACTGTGGGATAATAAGGGTTAGAGACCGAAAGAATACGAATATTTGTCAAAATTGTAGGTAGAGAACCTCTTGGGGAAGGGCTTTGGATGTGTAACTTACTCGATTCTAGTTGCATGTCCGGGGGAATAGCCACCCACCACCTGAAGGTAACTGCTGTAGAACACGGTGAACATGGAGTAATGGAGAAAGTCCAAAGCTCCTAACAAACACGCAGCAGCGATCGTCTTACTCTTGATCATCCTGTACGGGACGAATGGCTTCTTGGCCACGAAAATATCCCAGAGAGCAAAGAGAACGAGGAGTACAATACCGACGACGAGTAATGCAATGAATGTAGCGTTCTGCCAACGATCACTTCGATTCGCTCCCGTTAAGGAAATAGGTATCAATGTTAATGCCAACCCGGCTAGAAGAAGCAGGGCACCTGGGAGATCGAGCTGAACCCATAATAGTTCGTATGCCTGTTTCCACCATGGCTGGGAGGCGTTCAATCCGAGCTGAGTACCAAGGCGCTTTTTCTCAAGTCCGTTTTGCGTTGCTTGGTATTGGTGGAAGAATATGGAACCCAGTAGTGGAAGACCACATACAGGCAGTACGATAGCCCACATACCCCAGCCCCAGCGCCAGGTGGCATGGTCTAACACGGCTTGCCCAATCGTCGTACCGAGGTATAGCGTCGGTATGGTGGATATTGAGTCGGGCAACGTTGACCATAGGCCACGGTTGATCAGGTTTGTGACGTCGGCAATAAAGACCTGCTGCGTGAGCCCGAAACCAGTGGAACCGACTGAGTGGAAGACTGCAGCAACCTAGAGATAACGAGTTAATTTGGCCATGGTTTGCGTTATACACTTGAGGATCCTATGGAATCTTTGTCTCACATACAGCATATTGCGATATATTCGTGCATGCAGCATAAATGACGTAGCACAATGTGGTGATCAGGATCGAAAAGGTGAACATCTCGCCTCTCCCGAATACCTGGTCTTTAATGTTAGTACTAGAGTTCATGATCATTTCAATGCCCCTTTATTGGTCGATACGGAGGGGGAAAGGATCGTACATCTCCAAGTTTAGCAATAATAGGATATGCAGTAATACTTGCGATGTTACTAGCAACTCTTGCTGCACTCATCGAAGAGTGATTCCTAAAGGAACTTGTGGTGTATGGGATATAAACCTGGCTCGAATAATCTCCGAAGTGAGTCGCGAGTGTATATAGAAAGAGACTAGGGATGACGTCTTTAGCATGCAGTGTTTTTTCAAGTTATTAGAGTCCATCAGTACCCCATAAACGTAATTATCATGCCCTTTTTGGACCACGTCTTTTGTAGTATTGCTGCTCGCTGTACTCCTGCTTGGGCACTATCGGCCGCTGAGCCAGTCTCAGCATCGTGTGTCTCAGGTAGGGCCTCAGTAATCTGATCATCTGTCTGTCTGTTACTTGATTTTGTATCTGTAGGCCTGTGTGGCTGCGATTGCGATATTGTTTCCTGCTCCATTGGCGTACGTCCAGAAAGGAGAAATATAGGAACTGAATACAATTATTGGGTATGGGTATGATTATGTGATACGGAAACCGAGATCAGGAAATAGAGAGAGAAGGGTACAGGTTAAAAGGAAGAAGAAGAATAGAACACTGAACTGGTTACGTTGTAATACGTCTAGTGAAGTGTTCTGATTACATTGACCTCACGTGTACTCGGTACTGCCGTAATGAGTGGTGGACAGATCTTTCCGACCCGAATGGCACCACTGTCAGAATCACTGACCTATCTATCATCTTTACCTACACTATCACGTAACTCCTATCCTTCCCGAATGTCGGATACTGTTTGTAGAATGGAAAACTCGGTATAAATCCGGATATGACGGCTTATTATCGGATACTTCTATCTGATGATCTGATTAGATTGACTTCTTACGCCTTGCCAAGCCATTCGCCTTATAGTGGGTATTGAACCGCGGTTGCTGTTGGATAGAACAGCGCAGATACGAGAGCCAAGCGCTTTTTACCTAATAGTATACCAAAGGCAGCAACCAAGGAGATCGGCTAAGAAGAGGCTAATATCTTATTTGGTGAGCTAGAGATTCCATGTGTCATTTGGCACGTGGTAGCCCTTGACGATATTCCCTGGTGCCCACGCCTATGTGACTCTCATTGACCTCCTCATGAAGAACTGCTGTTATCTACGTAGCATTCGGGGATCACATTAATCAGAAGCAAGCTATATGCTAATATTATAGTGATATATGAAGCATCCACTCCCTTCTCTTTGTCATTAAACATGTTTGCACATGCTCCCAATACTCTACAGCTAGAGCTGAAGAGCTCTGATGGTGATGCTTACCGGATTCAAGTGGCGTGGCCTCTAGCCTGGGACGACCCTAAGGTCCCCGGTCATAGCGCCTCCATCGTGTATGTGATCTTAAGAAGGAGTATTATTGGAAATGTGGCTTCGCTCCTAACCGTTCGTCTAGATATGTGCTTGATGGCAATGCACTCTTCTTTACAACAACCGAAGCCGCCCGCCGTAGCGCAATGCTTCCCACAAGCGATAATGCGCTTGTGGTAGGAATTGGGTACCCAATCGAAGACAGGCCCTACAGTCCGCGAAGGCATTATGACTACACACCACCATGTGATAACTACGAAGCACCGTGCGGACTCGATGGTCAGCAACAAACTTTGCCTCATGGTGGTGCAACCCGGTTTCTTGAGTTTCTTGTCGGTACTATACGGACCACTCTGCTTGCAGGCATTTTCCCTGGCTTATGCGTTAAGAAAGAGATCCTCATCGGTCATTCTCTGGGCGGGCTTTGCACATTACATGCGCTTTTTGAAAACATAACACCTTTTGATACCTTTATTGCCCTTAGTCCTTCAATCTGGTGGAACAAAGAGTTTATCCTGGGAGAAGCAGAGCGGTTCTTGAAGCAGCGACTGGATGTTGTTGGGTCTGAGCCGTATATCACCTTGCCTACCCTAATGATTATATATGGGAGCCTGGAGCAAGATCGACGGTGCCACCCAAGCTGGAGCGAGGATAAATGCCGGAAGGTTAAAGCTTTGTCCCACGAAAGAAAGATGAAAGACAACGCCGATACGATAGCGAATTGTCTGCGACAAAGTGGGCGACTGAGAAACGTACGGGTAAAGGAATATCGAGATGAGGACCATGGGAGTGTGGTTGGTGGTGGTATTAGTTGGGCAGTCGGAGCTGTTTTGGATGATGGGCGGTTCTTTTCTGATGGAGACAATTAGCTGACACCACTTCCACTCTTTAACTGAACCTCTCCAGCTATCTCATAAGAGAATACGTCAGGGTTGACAATCAAATGCCCAGTCATCGAATATAAAGCTTAATCATCTGCTTGCACAGAACGTCGCAGACTGAACAAATCATAAAACTACTTGGGTGTACTTGGTGAGCCTTCTGGGTGGATAGAGACTTCACTGTGATCGTGCTACATCAAGCCGAAGAATAGCATAGGATAGGTACACCTCGATTAGGAGGGTGAAGAAAAAGGTATAATTAGGAACACTGACTAATTTTCTAACGTGCTTGGAGGTGACTCTGGAGTAATCTATGGTTTAATGCATTAAATTATGACATTGTGGATCCTCTACCGATTGTGTCAAGCAGTGGAGACTACTTGTCATATGCCAGATGGGGTGAGCCAGGTTCGTGGGCGTTTGGTTCAGAGTAAGGTTACATTGATATTCCGAAGTCGATTACGGTTTAAGCCTCCTGGGCTACCACGATATACTAGAAGTCAGAGGAAGCTATATGTCGACTACGTCATGCACATACCAATCGGTAGTATCTTTAAACAGTGGACCCGTACCAAGGTATCTCTTACGATAAGAGTCTGACGCTTGCGGGCTTAATTTAGTTAGATCCCAATGCGACATGCCAATATTCTCCCGTCACAAACCATTCCGAGCTCTTAACATTTCTACTGAGTTGTTATATAGGGTAGTCCAATGCAAGATGAAGCTTGTTAAACTGTAATTCATATAGCAGAAGCCTAGTCTCTCGAGCTGATCCACGGGACCCATACCCACCCAGTAAATTAGCTCACAGAACCATCCAGTACGTAGAAAAATAGATGGTCAAACACTATGGTTAGTGCAGGCTAGAACATAGGTTTCAATGCTGCGAGAAAGTCAAAGAGGGTTAGAAATCATGGAGATACGCTGTACCCGGAAATCCAGCCCCGTGCAGCAGCTTCTCAAAACCGCTCCTGAAAACAGCGAAGTCGGGACTATGTGGTCTGCGTAATCAGTATAGTTTAACTTGCAATTTAAAAAGTTCTAGCTATGCATTCATCCTATGCCAGTCTTCCTGCCTCCCAAGAGGTAATGGCAGATATCAAAGAGTTTATAGCCGCGGGCTAAGAGACACATTAGAGCAGAACTGAATAGCTGAGGTACGAAGTTCGCCTGTGAGAGATTGGTACATGTACACTAGCTATATCAAGATAGTCATATTTGTAGAAGTC
Organism: Aspergillus arachidicola; assembly: GCA_009193545.1. Classification (NCBI taxonomy): domain Eukaryota; kingdom Fungi; phylum Ascomycota; class Eurotiomycetes; order Eurotiales; family Aspergillaceae; genus Aspergillus; species Aspergillus arachidicola. Next base: position 155,124 of record ML737137.1, read on the forward strand.
TGGGATCGCTTGGGTGTGTGGGATCAGGGCAAATGATGTTGTCCATAAATCCACGGTATAATAAAGCCACACATCTCAGACTGTCTATTGGACGTGGAATGCCAAACCTTCCATTTCGAATAACGCTCTAAATCAGTAAAGCTGCAAACATGTTGTCACTTTATAGTGTGTCGCTCTAATACGTCATAATTCCAACGCAATTGGGGCGTGTTTAGTAAATGACCGAGACGAAAGTAGATGACGTGTAACTAGCCAGCTATGGAAGAGCATATACCGAGGAACCGACTTGTGACATAGTCGGTGGGCGTGTAGTCGTCATAAATTGGTTGATACGTTGCATTGAAAGCTCACTACAGGGTTCGGCAATCTATGCTTAGCCCTATATAAATCAATAACGTACCATACGAATCCTGGCTAGACATACTGCTTAGTTGGCCAGAGCGGCCTACTAGATATTGTATCTGAAAGAGGCGCATGACATAACCACCTGTAAGTTCCTATCAACCCTGTAAGAGCACGTTCAGCCGCCCTGTCCTTCGTTCACAAAGCCTGAGTCACCAATTTGCTGCGCTCAGCGGCTAACATACTCCAGAGACAGAACGCTTGAGTTTCTAATCTCAGTTGAATCATGAGGCTAACGCATCCTCTATGGCTCATTGCCTTAATTAGTGGACGACAGGTGTGTCTTGGGGCTCCTCATGAATCTGGCCGCTGGCTGGACCGCCTGGAGTGGTTGGCCCTACATAACGATGCACATGTAGCCGTCAACGCTCAGATACCTGACCTCAAGGGAGAGCCTGTGGTTGAGGACAGAGAAGTGGATGAGCTCTGGTTCGGCAAAGACGAAGACATCTCGTGGAATGCCAAGGACAATGAGGCGTACAATGCTGGGCAGGTTGTGCTTCAGTCACCACTGGAGGAGAAGATCACTCATGACGAGGTTGCAAGTGACTCAATCTCTTTCGATTGTAAAACCAAAGAGCAAGTCATTTATGATGGCCAGTCGCAAATGGTGTTTACTGAGGTGCGCAACAAGGCACCCCAAAAGGTGGATAAACTCATTATAGAATCACCAGACTTGAGACCATGGAATATATCGGTCGCCAGGTTCTGGGGTTCGTGTCCTGGAACAAGTCCTGGCGCGACGAGGATTCGATGCGAGTACACAGATGTGCATCCGGGCTCGGTAAGGATTGCACAAATAAAAGTTCAACTCGGGGAATATGAGGGCTCGGCTATCGAATTCCTAATGAAAATGACGTCGTATGTAAATGGCCATCTCAAAGACGACAAGGAGGTGAAGGTTCATTGGGACAAGCGCGAGCCCTTGGTGTACAAGCAAACCGACCCTTCGAAGTTCCCCCAACCACGCACATTTAAGGTATCTCCGCTCGTGTCTCCATCTGATGAGGCTCTTCGATTGAGACAGCAATTCCACTGGTCGGACCTCCAGTCCACGGGCTTCTACCTCAATCCAAACGAGCCGCTCACCGTCTTAGTGGAATCCAGCGTAAGAGATGGACCTAAACCTCGGCTTGTGCTGGGACCTCCGGCTTTGGTTCACCCCGATCACGGTAAAGAGCATGTTCCGGCCCAGCTAGTGGAGCTTCCTCCGTTGGAAAATGGCAGAAACGAGATCGTCCATAACTTTGGCGGCATTATCTACATTCGGTATACTCACAGGGCTTCCGACCAGCCCCCACCGCAAGTGTTCTTGAAGCTTGGTGACACAGCTCAGCCATTTCCATTATTCCGTGAGGGCTCGACCACCGATGCTCAGTGGAAGAGTATGCTGGATGTAACAAAGGTTCCTTTTGCCGAACACGACGGCAAGCGAGTAATTATCACGGGTCTCGCAAAGCACGCAAAGAAATATGCAGACAACGGCCAACGCCAGCAGGAACTGTTAGACACCTACACGCAGATAATAACTGTCCAAGATAGATTCAGTGCTCTGGGGTACAAAGCCCGCGATCCAAGAGACAGACCGAGTCCACTCCGGCCAATGGTGGTAGAATCAGTGAATAGTGGCGTCGCCACTGCAAATAATTATCGCGCTGCCATCCCGAACAGACAATCTGACCAGATGTATTGGGCCCCAACGCTTCGTAATTCATGGATGGTTTTCCACGAACTGGGCCACCAACGCTAGATTACCCGGACCTGGAGCTGGCGGGCAATGACGGAGGTCACAGTCAATATCTACAGTCTGGCAAATCTCCGTGAATATAAACCTCCAGGCCACAGAAATGCCGCAGAGTGGGACGATGCAAAGCAGTATCTCGCTAAGCCACTCAAGGAAAAGGACTTCGACAGAGCTGGCTTCTATCGCAGTCTTGTGATGTTCGAGCAACTCCGTGTTGTGTTTGGGGATGGTTTCTACCATCAGCTGCATCGGAACGCCCGCCACACACCAGTTGTTGACAACGACGCCGATAAAAAACATCATTTCATGACCCAGGCGGCCGAACTGGTTAGGCAGGATCTAACGGACTATTTTACAAAATGGGGCCTCAGACCGGAGGGCCGCACAATCAGTGAAATGAAGAAACAGCCTAAGCCGGAGCGTGACTACACGAAGACGCCCGTCTACGGAGGGCATTGAATGCATCGAATGCTGGAGCGAAGCGTCGGATTGAGGACGTTGCTGAAAGCTTGTCACTAAGAAAGGACAACTATGTAGTTTATCCTGAAAACTTGGATAGCAATGGACTGGGCAGTCTGGATTTATGGGATGAGTAACATGCCAGACTTAAGCCAAGGATGTCGGGTAGAAGTGAGTGGTGTCTGAATGGAACAATACCAACACGAGGAAACAGGCTCCTAAAGTTTTCTTCCGAATGGTTAAAGATAATTCCTGCTTTGCGTCACATTATTATCTAAATTCTTGTAGTGGCCTGCATGCGGTCTGTATTGCATTGGAACAACCCAACAACCGGATGTGAGACCGCTGCGATAGATGTAGCCGAGTCTCAAGTAGCTGAAGACCATCCCTACCGAACGTTTAGACCAGTATTTTGGAGTCAGATCCCTCCATCTGAAAGAATATACGCAAGGGTAGTTTAGGCTCGTCCCCATGTAAATATCGCAAGTGAACCAATATAAGCTAGCGGATCACCTACTAGAACGACTGAAAGCTCTTGTGAGGGTTAAGCTATCGGAATGTGTCCGGCTGGTCAGTGATGCCTGTTCTTCGAGAAAGGCTTAAAATCGACTGTTAATCACCAAGAGCTCATAATACTATCCCTGGAGGTCCGCAGTACATAATTTTGTATGCTATTTCCACCCTCCCGCTCTGCCAGGCCTCCTCACCTTAATGCCTTTTCCAATCTCCTTTTCTTCTATTTATATACTTTATTTTCTTTTAGATAACCGGTCATTAGAAGAAAGGCATGCACAAAACCTAATATCCCTAGACATAATAATCCTAGGCAACAAGCCAACAACCACTACACAAACCACCACAATAAAAGCCAAGAATATAAAGTCAATCCTACCAACACCAAAGTCCCCCAACTTACAGCTACAGTTACATCCATAGCCCAATCAAACCACAACAAGCCAAAAGTAAAGCAAGCCCCCACCATTATCATGCCATGCCACACAGAAAGCAAGGCCACGAAAGTGGAGCGCGGATACTAGCGCGATAGCCGGACCTATATTCCTGCAGACTGGTCACTACACCCCATAGACGGAGCTCGCACTGACGGTTCCCACTTTTATTTGTCGCTGGGAAGACTAAGATGATGCGACACCTGCCAAGAGAGGAAAGGACTGGTAGATATGTCTGGCTCGGCTCGAGATGACGTATGTAATCCTTCAATACTTCCTCCGTGGGAGCAATCCTTGTGATAACGGATTTCAAGATGTACCACGGAATCACGAGAGCCAAGACCAGTACCACAGACAAGTGTGCTCTAGCACAGGCATGCTTGAAGCCAAAACGTGAACCCTGCCCTGCTTCCGAGACCTCCGTTGTCGGCCCCACATTTTTAGTTTCTCTTAGCGCGGGTTACTGTTAACCTTATATGGAGTATAGTTCAAGACATTTGAGCAAGTAATATAGTAAAAAAATCCGAAAATATTCCGAAGAAAGTGGGAGGGGTATTAGAAGTGTTTCGACTGCAGGGCTCTTGACCGCTACTACTTCTTGTGGTGCCAAAGGAGAGAGTTATTCCTATAGTTCGAATAGCTATATTGATATGCTCACTGTGGAGATTCGTAGGGCCTTTTTTTTGACATGCTTCGTAGGGCTTTTAGTCTCTTGTTAGGCGATGCTATGGGATTAGAGTGAATGGATTGGTGTGTATTACTGATAGTCAGGGGTTCTTTCAATACCATGGAATAGATAGTGAAGATATTCCCGCACTACAATTTCTCCGTTGGATTGGCTGGGCAAAAGGCCACAGGCAAAACGTTAATACTGAACAACCATGACTAAATAGAGTAAAATAGAGTAAATATGCTTATGATTAAGGCTATTCAATATCCCTGCAAGGTCTGGGCAGTCACTCGAATCGTGCCAGCAGCCTAGATCTAGAATAAAAACCGGCTCCTCTCTCACAACTAACCCTGGCACCGTGCATTAGGGCTGAAATCCTTCACACCTAGGGGCCTTGGCGGTCTTGTAGATCAAAGGAACACGGAATACGACTCCGGGTAGTTTCAGAATCACCTTGTAATCTCTTCCTATTAATGCTCGGTGTGGTTGGTGAATTATAAATTGAAGCAATGGTCAAACTTCCACGCACCTCTTTAGCCTTGAGGCTGCATCAGTGCTACTTCTACCATCATAATAATCATGTCTGAGACAATCCATCTAACGGAATATCTCTTCCGGCGTCTCCGCGAGGCGGGCCTGCAGGCCGTCCATGGAGTCCCCGGCGACTACAACCTCTTGATGATGGACTATATTGTTCCAGCTGGGCTGGAGTGGGTTGGAAACTGCAACGAGCTTAATGCCGGCTACGCCGCAGATGGGTATGCGCGAGTCAAAGGCATCGGTGCCCTAGTCACAACATTCGGCGTGGGAGAGCTATCAGCCATCAACGCCGTTGCGGGCTCATATGCTGAAATGGTTCCGGTGATTCACATTGTCGGCACGCCGAAGCGTGTAATGCAGACGCGAGGAGCCAAGCTTCACCATTCCATATGCAGTGGAAAGCCAAGCGATTTCACCATGTTCGCAGAGATGTACTCTAAAATCACGGTTGCACAAGAGAATCTCTGGGATGCTTCGACAGCTCCCGCTCAGATTGACCGGTTGATACGGGAATGTATTATTCAATCTCGACCGGTATATTTGCAAGTTCCAGCGGACATGGTTACCGAACCTGTCCCCGCCGCAGCTCTTTCTCGACCTCTTGATCTCACCCCACCTTCCAACGACCCGGTGATTGAGCAGGAAATGTGTGATATCATTGTTGAGAGAATCAGTAACGCAAAGCAACCCTTCATTTTGATAGACGCCGGCACATCCCGCTACGGACTAGTGAGCGAGGCAGATGAGCTGGTCAAAATAACAGGGTTCCCAACAGCCACGACACCCTTCGGAAAGGGGATACCGGATGAGACTCTACCGAATTTCCACGGCATCTATTCATCGGTAGGAGAATGGACATATGTTCCTTATGTCGAATCCTCCGATCTAATTATCAATATCGGACCTGTCCACAGCAATGTCAATACCTCTTGTTTCACCACGATTCCCAACCCCAACGTGTCCATCGCCTTCGACCAGACTTCCATCACTATCGATGGCGAAGTCTGCAACGTCTTCCCAAAAGGCGTATTGAGAAGGGTACTCGACCACCTTCATGATGCTATGCTGTCCTTCTGGCCATATCCAAACCTACCAGATCCACGATCAGCACTAACGCACATCTCTCAAGCAAGCAGCGCAGGAGCTCTGACACAAGACATATTCTTCAAGCGCATGTCATATTTCTTCCACCCCGGAGATATCATTCTAACAGAAACCGGCACCGCTAGCAACGGTGGACGCGACTTCATCTTCCCGCAAAATGTGAGCATGATAAATTCCGGTGTCTGGCTGTCGATCGGCTACATGCTCGGTGCCGCTCAAGGAGTAGCCCTTGCACAACGAAACATGGGGTCCCAAGGACGAACAATCCTTTTTATAGGCGATGGCAGTTTTCAAGTGACAGCGCAAGAGCTGAGCACCATTATACGGAAGAAACTGAGTCTCATTATCTTCGTCATCAATAACGATGGGTACACGATTGAGCGTTTGATTCATGGGATGGACGCGGAGTATAATGATATTGCAATGTGGCGATATCTCGATTCACCTTCTTATTTTGGTGCCCCTTCCGACGATTCATATCCTGTGTTCACTACGAAGGTGAAAACGTGGGGGGAACTTGATGGTGTTTTGTCGAGAGAGTGTTTTCAGCGCGGCCCGGGGCTGCGAATGGTGGAGTTGATGATGGGTGTCTCGGACTGTACGGAAACGCTGAGGCTCTTTCTTAAGATGTACGCTGCTAGGAAGGAGTGACTTATTTATTTGTTTTAGTTTCTTGTAATTTAGCACCCGGAATGTAAATAAGAAATGTCGGTCTATAAAGACTTCCAATGTTGATATCATGGAATGAACATTACGTAAGAGGAACAGAACATGGAGGTCAGATTCACGGGGAGGAGCAAGGGATCATGAGAGATTATGATATATCGATCCTTAGGATGACTGCTTATCAAGCTGAAGGCATTTACTACTAGGTTAAACTCCGTATCGCTTCACGCTTCTGGGAAAGATATATATATAGTAGTACCAGACGAGCCGCGAGACACCATCTATGACGAAGTTAGAGCGGAAATATTATTCAATCCCCGACAAAGATAGAACAGAGGAGTGTATATTATTAATTAGGAGGAGGCCACATAGATGAGCTACATACCCCCTTTCTATGGTAGGTGTTGAACACTTAGTTATTTGAGGATGAGAACGGAACATTTCGCAGTAACTGTATGTAGATATAGGAAAGGGGTGATACTATATTTCAACGCAGGTATACCAAGACGCATATACATCTTATTTCTATGGCCAATCTCCATAACTCGAGGCATGGTTGTATTTACTAATGTGCTCAAATGTTCAACGTTGAGACATGCAGTATCTCTGTAGACTATCAAATACCGAGAGCTTCACCGAGTAGGGTCATTTCCATTAGAATGCTTGGAGAAAAGGCGGTGCACACCAGATGTTATCGCGTTTCGAGAGTGAGACAGGAAAGGGTAATCACTGTTACTCTGCCGATAACTCTTATGGAAGGTGGGAGCTGGTCGGCCGTTTTTCTTTTTTCGGGCGTTGAATGGCTGGTTCGAGCTGGCCGGCAAGGCTGATATAGGCGCTAATTCTGGGAAATAGTCCCACTTCTTCTCCCAAAAGTAGTGGTTCGGCCGTGTAGGGGGTGCAGTTCTGGTTAACGGGTACTCGTTGCGGTTATCATACGAGAAAGGAGTAGTGATGATCCTTGGGCGTGATGTAGACTCATGTTTTTCAAACATAGTATCAGCAGCAGAATGATTCACTCTCATGAGTAGATCATCTGAATCGGATTTGTTGACGACTGGATAATCTTCACTCGACTCCCGGGAAGGGCAACGCTCAGAGAGGCTAGGTGGTGTGCTCCTGGCGTCGAACCATGTAGTTTGACTGTGATCTATAGAAGGGCTTCCTCGTACCGGATTTAGGGGCGATGTAGGGAGAGGCTGATCGAATAAAAGAACTGGTTGACGTGAGCGAATTGCCTGCTTTGGCTCGTCAAACGACTGGGCTGGTCTCAGGGCTGGCATAGCATAAATGGGAATCAAGGACAAGCCAGCTAAATGACAACTCGTTGGGTAGGTCGTAGAATATGATATTAGACAAGAACCAAAACGATGAACATGCCTTCGCGATTTTATTCTTCACCCGTGATAGCAAGAGGTAACGGAGACTCTATTCCTATAACCATGAAAGTACTTGGTCTAACCTATCGCCACAAGTGATAACCTATGGGTTAGCCTCTATTTTCCGGTTAAAAACGGAGAAATCAAGCAGTGATAGCGACAATGGATTGATCGACTTGAGGCCACATGGCTCAATCCTTCCCGCCCCGAATACGAGAAGTAACCCACCAGCATAAGCTCTGTCAGAAAGGCTATAGCTCTTGGCTCTTTTGCTTAGTTTAGAACTACATAACATGGCTATATTCCGCGAGGGTAGTCTGCGCCTTGAAAAGTATGGGTGTCTCGGATGAGATACAGCAATAGAAATTACCAGACACTAGTCTCACCAAGGCCAGACAAATGCGATGCTTGTAGAGAGTGTGCCTGTCGATGTGGTTACTAGTTTGACAATATTCTCATACAAATATTACTTTGATCTCTATCAGTGGACTGGAGTAATTAAAATTATATTCACAAACGACTTGTGTTGCATATGCGTATTAAATACCCTCTTCAATCCCCCTTGGCCACAATGGTGGGCTTGCATTAGTTTATTTAATACGATCAGCACTTTGCCTTAGGCATATGTTCGAATTTGGCTTTCAAACTGGATGATTAAGTGAGGAACTAACTTTTGGCTGAATAATACATGCTTGTATACGAGATGGTTGGTTCAGCTTATGCATACTTTATTTTCTTTTGTATTTATTATCGCACCGAACAAAGCCTTGTGTGGTTCCCCAGTCCTTTCTTTGGACTTCTTCCTCTTAGAAACTGTGAGATATGTCAGATAACTTTAGTAAGGTAATCTTTCCTTCTACCGCAGGATTAGTTGCCTGGTCGGTTGCCTTTCCTTACTCATCCACGTCTTCCATGCACAGAAGCCTTGAAGAGGGCTTCTCCTTGTTTTGACTCTGTTGAGACTTCTAGAACCAACACACGTGTCCTGTCGGGTTTGGAGCCTATTGTGCCATGAACGACGGTGAAGTGATAATCTTTCCTATAAGGGTCTACGGCCCCTGTCACCCTTATCAGTAGGGCTTATGTGGATGTTTAGTAGTTAGGCTCTAACAAGATAGTAAGATTTTGATTCATGTATTCAATTATAATTCAGTGATCCTCCTCAGGGCAAGCAGTAATCCGACAATGTGAAGAGTCATCTCTCCTGGAGTATCTTCATGGCCTATACCCGATAATATGCCTAAGCCACGACTAACTCCAAACCATACCGGAGCTAATTGACCCCTAAACAACGCCCATAACAACATATCCCCACTACCCCAGACGCCATCCATCCCTCACCTCCCTAACTAGCACCTCACCCACCCACGATCCCAACATCCGCTTTAACATCTTCCAAAATACTCCAAGCCCACGCATACCTCCCCCTATCCCCAGGCCACCAGCCCAGCACCCAAAATATCTTGAATTTGCACGCCCCGCCAAAAACACCGGCCCCCGCCAGCCTCTCTCCCTACAAACCTGAACAGCAGCTTCCAACAACCCCCTCCCAACCCCAACACCACGATACTCTAACTGCACAGTCCAAGCCCGAATAACACCAATCTTGATCCTATTCCCAACAACGCCTATTCTCAACCTCTCCTCAGGGACTCAAACATGTTCCTCCAATATAGAAACGGTGTCAACAACCCTAAGAACCAACGTTCCTATGATCCTATCTCCGAATTTGGTTATCAGGATAAGATCCCTATCCCTGTCCCTATCCATTGTTCTTGGGTCATTGCAAGTCGGGTTTTGGTCCTGGGGTGGATTTGAATTGTGATGATGGTTGGAGTATAACCATCTCCATTTTCCGACTCGTTCTGCTTCGTCGAGGTAGCCTCTTGTTATGTAGCGCGTGAGTAGAAGGAGGGTTGCTATGTAGCCTGTGGCTGTTGTCAAGAAGAGTATCCAGTCGGAGGGTGTTTTATAGAGGTGTTGTGAGAGGAGGGCGAGGATGAGAGACAGGAGTGCTAGGGTTAGGAGGTGGATAAGGATAGCACGGGATGCGGTTTGGCGTTGTTGGGCTATGCTGTCGGATATTAAATGGAGGGAGGTGGCTTTTTCGGTGGCTGTTTGGGCGAGGATTGTTGTTAGGTTGGGGAGGGGTTGGTCTGTATCATTCTTTGGAGGCATTGCGCGAATCACTCGTTTGGAGTAGATATGGATTGTTAGTGTCAGTATTGGAAGATAGCGAAGATATATGGAGGTTAGGAGTTGAGTTGGTGGCCTTAGGGTGAAAGGCTCGTGACTGTATAGTCGTTGATGAGCGCATGCTTACGCTATCGACATCCATCTCTTTCACCAATATTTATGAAGAGTGAAATGCTTATCAACTGGTTAGTGCTATTCCTATTCGAAAGCTTTGAAGTAGTATTATATAACGTTTACCTGAAACCAAGTATACTAAGAAGCTTATCGCAATACCTAAACACAGGAATTGAAACATAAGTCTACCAACTCCTACTCCTCACGCCACTGGTTGATTGACCTCGCTTGTAGGATTCTCATTCTTCGGCCGGGCAGGCCTAGCCTCCACTCGGCCCTGAGACTCTACAGCAGACTCAGACGAAGGAGTTGGAGGTTCCTCTCCCGACATCAGCTCCAGTGTCTTGCGTTTTGTCTCAGGGATCCAGAGAGACGTGAAACAGCCGCACAGCATGAACAAGGCAAATATCTGTATTACACGATTTAACCAGGGAGTGTCCGACGAATTCTTACCCTCCTTTGCCCCTTTATGTGCAAGGGGTCCAAAGACACATTGTGCGATGATGGCTCCAACCTTGCCTGACGCCGCGCTAATACCATGCGACGTAGAGCGGTATCGCGTGGGAAAACATTCGCCTGGGACAATAAATGTCGTTGCATTGGGCCCAAAATTGAAGGAAAATTGCGCAATGACATTTAGTGCAAGAAGGCCATTGTTTGACCTTTTCAGAGGTGCATACGCGAAGCCGATTACGATAAACACAATAGTCAGAACAATAAACCCCATCAGCTGAATCGGCTTGCGACCGAGATAGTCCACGGTCGCAACGCTGACCCAGTATCCGGGGATCGCACCAGCGCAGAGTAAGATCAAATTCCCCACTGCGTTGCGGTAAAAGTATTCGTAAACATTCTTACCCCCGTTCCAGTCGATGGCAGTGAGGATTATCGAGTTGTTGAGACCGAGACCATAGAAAGCTGCGACGTTAGCCAGTTTATTCTCCAAAGCAACAAAGATACGCACCAACGTCAAGGAAGAACCATGAGCCCGCAGTACCAAGGAGAACTTTGCCATTCTTCCATTTCAGAAAGTGGGACCAAAAGTCCGACCAGCCAGCTTTGGGGGTGACCAGCACAACCGATTCGTCCTGCAAAACAGCGACTCGCCTGACCCCGTCTGGGTGGCCCTCATGCTTTCCTTCAATATAGGCACGGACGTCCGCGCCCGCCTTTTCAATATCTCTAGCAACATAGAATGTATAGCGCGGTGTCTCCGGGACGGTAAGTCGGTAGTAGAGAGCAAGACAGGCCGGAACAGCTCCGAATCCAATAACGACGCGCCACAACTTGCCGACCGCGAGTTGACAGACTCCAGAACACTTCGCCACGGATGATGCAGACTCTAAGGATCCTTTGAAGCCCACCGTCACGATGAGAGCAACCATCGCAGCGCCAAACTGACTGAAGCCTTGCATTGCAAAAACTGCACCCATCATCGCGCCTCGGTGGCTAGTTGTTGCGAACCTATGACCTGTGGTTAGTCACCATGCTAGCCACAGCAGACAACGACTTACTCGGATGTGATAATAGAAGAGAGCGGGTAGCCGCGACCAATACCAATGCCCATGAGCACGCGCCAGAAGACAAGGATACCGGTGATAGAGACAGCCGGAGAATTGGAGGCAAGAGCCTGGGCCAAAGTCGCCAGAATGATGATAATCAATTAAATTCCATACATCCGCTTGTGCCCAAAATATCCGCGAGCCATCTGAAGAAAAGCTGATCGATGACCGTGCCGCCTGAGGTAGATACTTTGATGGCTGTGTCGGAATTATAGGGAATTTTGCCAGGGCGTGAAGCGGCATCTTGCCAGTAAACAACACCTAGCATCGCTGAACAGAGGTTAATGGCAAAGATGTCATAGGAGTCAGTGAAGAAGCCGACACCAGCCACAACGACCGCCCGGGCGTGACGCCAGCCGAAAGGTGCATTGTCAATCTGGGCAAGCGCAAGGCGACGACATTCATTTGGATCTTCAATGTGGGCAAAATTAGTATCGTAGTTGGGAAAGGCGGAGTTGCCGCCAGAAGTCATAGTAGTCATCTCGCATGCACTCACGTGCTACGATTAGGCTCTTCAAGTCGGTTTATGAGAGATAAAGTGCGAGACGGAGGGAAGTACAAGAGCAAACTTGTGGTATAAATGGCTCAGTGAAAAACGAACAGATATAGCTGATACCAGCAATAGGTAATAGCTTCACTATAAACAAATTAACCTGCCTATATTCATCGCCAAGAGATCATACCCATGGCCTAATGAATGGCTAGGGAAGTACAATAGGACACACCATGAGTTACCCGAAAGGGAAGCAGTAACCTTAGGTTACTCTCCTGTGGCATCTTTAGCTCCCGCGTAATACCATTAAAGTTCTTTTACACGACTGGATTCAAGCCTGAAAGCAACATTTCGAAGCTGTAGTACCGTAGTACAGTAGATCACAGGTACTTTGCTCAGTGGAAGCTATCTGGAAATCAACTATGGACACGTGAACACTGCTCCTAGGAAGACTTTGCCAAGTTCAAGAACTAAGCCTAAGTCAATAAAAAATTCTCAATCGTTCACGTGGGTAAGCACTTCAAAATGTGTGGACCACACCCATGAGGAGAGACCGGAGTGGAGTTGAGATTAGACTCCTCTGACAATCTCATTGAATCGGCTTAAAAGTACGAATGCTGCGTCAGGGAGAAACGTCGACCGATGGAAGAACATACACATGCTGATTTGAGATAGGGCTGTAGCCCAGCTGATGCACAGCATGTTGTTTTTCTTTTTTTCTTTTTTGTCGGGGCATATGGTTACATTTGGTTGCATAGCCCACTTAACAAAACGTGCCCATCCGGAGCTGTCTCCTTCTCTAAGTCACATCATACGCCATCCCAGCGTTTTTCTTCGTGGTCTCGAAACGCCCGTGGCGGCTCTAGATTGTCTATCTCGCAAGCCTTTCTCGATACCCCCCCGAACAAGATTTACGGACCTTGGCTCCGAACCTTCGCATATACTAGACGGAGGAGAACAAAATGAGAAAGTTTATTGTGAAAGAGAAGAAAGCACATGATAGAGAGTAATAATTTAAAATCTAAATTGGAGATGGTAGACAGATAACGAAATAAGGAATTTCATGGCATGTGGCATGCTACCCTTCAAGGTCTAATTCAATGATCTGCGTTCCTAGATTTAAACTTCAAATAGGGCTGGCCATATCACTAGGTAGTACTAGTACTATTAAGTACTACGGGGCGCATAAAGTATATCTGAACCTTCTTTTATTACCCTCCCACGACTAGTATGAATTCCTCAGGCAGCCAACCTGCTCGAGAATGATGAAGTAGCAACCGACGCAATTAAGGCAGACCTAATTCAAATTGCCATTTGAGCTAATTGCAACAACGGAGACTTGGTATCATTAATCTATACTAGTTCTAATCTATACTTTTCCCTAATCCATAGGGGTTAATCTATACGTATAACAACACAAACATCAAAGGAGAATCAAGGATAATTCCGAAATATCACAGTTACAGTCCCCGCTTCATCTTCCACCGCATGATGAAGGAGGCAAATGGGAAAAACACAATCGATATGCCGATCCACGCAAAAAGGACGCCGAAATCAAGACCGATGCGAGAATGTGTCCCAAAGAGGATGGTACGCAACGCCTCGACAACTGTTTTGTATTAGCATTAAGAGTAACGTTGCAGGGAAGAGGCAGACTTACTGCGATGCAACGGCCATGCGTAGCCCCATCGGAAGAATCCCGGGGCGAGGTCCAGCGCATAGAACCCGGTTGCAACGTTACTGATGACCCAGAAGATCAGGAACAGCGAGCTCCAAGGGAATCCTAAAATCATAGCCATATTCTCAAGAGGAAAGCCAAGAGCACTCATGCCTACCCAGTTCAACATCCAGAACACCACAAAGGATCCATGTCCATAAGCATTTGGGTTGCTAGCGGAAACAGTATCTGGTGCCGGGGAGTTGCTGAATGGAATCTGGAACGCTAACGACACGAAAGAGTAAAACAGGGACAGGAAGAAATAGGCGGTGATGTTGGAGCACACACGCCACAGCAGCCACTGCGGGATCTTCAACGGGGGGTGATTGCCCTTGAGGAATTGCGCGTGGATCGGCATAAGGAATGGGGAATTGAAGAAGGCGATGATGATGAGGTAAATCAAGCCGATCGTCACAGACGGTGTTGCAGCAGCCGGGCCGAATGGCCTAAGATCCAAAGTGTTGAAACCAATAGCCGGGTTTATCGCTTGCGGGACATTGGAAATATTCAGCGATTCTTGAGCAACGGTTTGTACCCAGCGTGGTCCGAATTCGGCCAGGACTGTGCTTGCAAAGGCTGTCAGCCCCGGTGTGATATAACTGGAATAAGTCGTTTCGTCACGGGCAGTGATGACAACGAATTGCGTGGCGCCGGTAGGATCGTACGAGGAATTTCCGTTCTTGACAGCATCATGGAGAAGGGTAGTTGCATTCGCATTGACAATGATGGCAGCATAGGCATGCTCATCATACACACCCTGTCGCACGGCCCAAGGATCATAGTTAAACTCATCCGGAGATTTTATGGTGTATCCCAAGCGGCCGGTTTCAGGGGTTTGGATTAGCTTCTCCGCCACGTCTGTCACTGCAGGTCCAACAATCGGTTTCGTATCGCGATATGGATCGACCATGCCATCAAAGTCGACAACCCAGACCGTTAACGAATGCAGATTCTGCTCGACGCGAAACTGGACGGCCCAGTATAGGGAAAGGATACAGAGGATGAAGACGCAAAGTGTGAGAACTATACGAGAATACCGTTTAGCAAATTTCACTCTATTGACAGAGATTAGGGGATTTCCACTCACCTGTACGGCCCCATTGGATAAACACTTGACGTCGAACGGATCTCAGCGCGGGGTCGAAAAAGGAGACAGCAGTGGGTGGCACTACGGCCTTGTCACTGCCTTCGCCAATCTCCGTCTTCTCGCTCATCCTTATGGAAGTCGTTATCGTCCAAGCCTGGTCAGGGGAGAAGGAGTAGCAAAATCTACTAAGGGCATTGACAAAGGCACATATGGCGAGATGCCTCAATATTTATCTGCCAAGTGATTGTCAATCACGTCAATCGTCCGAGGGGGAAAAAAAACTCGGATTTTAGGACAAACACTCGGGATATTTCCTTAATCGGGCCTCTATACACTTGGAATCCGAGACTATGATTGGACCGGAGACTCGCCACGTTATCAAGGCCGATGTCACGTGGATTCCGTCGGGTGTCCGGCACGTGTTTGATGTTATCTGATAGCAAATCGGAAGGCCTGCTGAGGCAACCGCTTATCGGAACATCCCGTCGGATTTGTAATATCCAACGGACTTTGCGAATAGCGAGATAAACTCCGATTTACTGCAGGTCAACAAAGGGAATATGCTTCTGTTCCGCCCGTTAGGATCGGCATTAGAGTACTTGCCATTGCCAATGCCCTGATGAAGATCATGCCATTCAGCGGGCCTTCCACTGATGTCCAACTTGCTTAATCGTCTCAATTACAAGCATGCAGTTTCACATACAGCTAGAATTGCAGGCTGAGGTAAACGTTGTTCTATCATAGGACCTACTATAGATACCTGTGTATCACATTATGCAAGCCATCAACGACATTTGGATGACCTCAAGGCCGAGGACCGTTCTCGTCCGTATCCCCGGAAGTTCACGCCGAAACTCTTCGCTCTAATCCTGCGGTACCTAGGCTCTATCGAATTTCATCCAAATAGTAATATAAGACACGGGAGCTGTACCGTTTGATGTGGAGGAAGTACTACATCAGGAATACTTGCCCATCATTAAACACAAATTTCACAGATATTAGGAACTTCCTTTATATCATACTTTACTAACACGGAGTGCCTGTATGTGTCTCATTGGTCCTAGCAGTCAAACAACCTCCACATAGCGAGCAATCGAATCCTTGTAAGCTACCTTTGTAGCCTAAGCACTTGTGTAAGCCTCGGCAGTGCGCCCGCCGTGGCAGCACCGCCAGCCACCCACTGAGCAGCGCCAGTAGCCAATAGCATAACCGGATTGTCGCTAGTGTCAGCGGTAGGAGTGGCAGAAGAGGAAGCGGAAGATCCCAGCGTAGTACTACCGGTAGGAGAAGCTGTGCTCTTGGAAACACCACAGGTTGTGGCGGAGGTGGTAGCACTAGCAGAGGGAGACTCGGTGGTAGTGATGGTGACGGTCATATTGGGGATGGATGAGCTTGTGGAGAAACTTTGATCTCCGATACCTGCGACGACCGTACTAGTCGCTATACAAGATACATAGGTGGTGCTGGCGAAAGAGTAGCCGGCAGAGACGGTGCTACGTTCATTAGTCTCTTTCACCCAGCGTTTCTGTGCCTTTCGTGGTACAATTGTATAAAGGGATGGATACTTACAGGCCTGGGGTCGTGTAGACAAACTCAACGGTGATACTGCCCGCCGTGATAGTGAACCCCCACCGGGGACCCAACACTGGTCATCATCATCCCCATCATCAGATGCTGCAGTTGATCGAGTAGCTGAAGCACTCATGACTGTGGTCGGTGCGGCATCAGGGCATTTAATTGCAAGGGTAGTAAAATAAGCCACCAGTCTGATTGCGACAGTTATATTTGTTCTCCCTGCATTCAATACGGATATCTACAGTGCCAATGAGCTTGACTTCGCTAGGAAGGGTCTTTCGGGATAGAAGAAAGACACGGCATCGTTAGCAGCTGCGGGGGTAGCGGTGGCCAGGAGGGCCAAAGAGCGGGGGGCTTGGAATGGCATGATAATCCTCTGGTGCGTGACGATTACACGGGCCACCTAGAAAGAACTGTATATATCAAGGACTAAAGTGGAGGCGGTGGCGCTGGCCATGCTGCAGACGGGCGTGGGGGACGATGAGGATGAGTGGACAGTCTATAATTTGACGTGGAAGGCGACGGTGTACACCTTGGAGGGGTAGGAAAGGTTGAGCGATGCAACGCTACAGATCACCGGTGAGGTTGGGGACGGGTGGCTATTACGGACTAACGCCAGACTAGGAGATCCCTTACCCTAGTATGAAATAAGGTGCATATGCACCCTTGTTAAATTGTCTTGTCACGGTGGGGGTTATTCAAACTTAGCCCTAGATCAGCAGCACTCTATCAGCTCGTTTAAAGGAATTTGCTTTATGAACGACTAGCTTCCTAAGCAATACACCTATCTAACTAGTCCGCTTAACTTTGACCTATTGACCTTTAAGCTCTACAGGGAACCATCGCTCAGAGTGTATCTATATTTTTTGTACTAGCGGGTACTGGTCAAGTATGAGAGCTGATGAATAAAGTGGGATTTTACTACGCTGCTCTGACTGATCTCCTCTTAGCCGGCGTGTTCGCATATTCCCTTCGGAATAAAAAGGGGTGATTCTAATAATCTCCGCGAAACAGCCCTTTTAGCTAGCCCTGGGATGCTCTAGGGAATACTAGGGAGACGAAACATCGGAGCCTTTGCCGTACTTTTGATTCTCCCTTGCATGGGTCCTCCTTTCGATCACCCTCCACATTTATGCGTAGCACTTGCCCTGCTGTTACTCTAAGCAAGTCTTTATTGAAGGTCACAGGGCTTAAGTCAAGTTGCAATAGCACATTCTATTTCCGTGCTGCCGCTGTTATGAAGGTGGGCCTCTTTGTAAAATAGCGGGTGGCCACAACAGCCATTTACTTACTGGCTGCAGCTGTGAATGAGACATCAAGACACCCTCTGTAATATTGTAACGGGATGTATTAGCCTGGAACGGTGCATGGATGGGGTTCATGATCCACCATCCCGCGTGTAGCGCCGGACTTTTGCTAATTTGTCAGGGTGCGGCCCGCGGTGTAGCTTAGCTGCTTCTAGACTTTCTTAGCTGCATAAACCCGAAGAGCGCCGGTCAAATTATCTGCTGCCAATATGGAAATGTCTGTGAGGACTTTAGCGTAACTCTGTCACTCGATCCCTACCTCCTCGATTCATGCCCGATGGCACTAACTATATTTAGAACGTTAAGATTACCGATGCAGATCGTCCGGGGTTTCATCGCATCTCTATCTAGGTAAACTGGAGCCGGAAAAAGGATCCCGGAATGGAATATTGCGCGGGTGTGGATGTAAACGCCCTTGACCCAAGGCTGCCGTATCCTCTTTCGAGTGTTTTCTTAAGCCATCAATAAGAGGGGCTACTATAGTACTAGCTTCCTCTAAATGTGGGAAACTTAGCCGGCAATTCAACTCTGGTTGGTGGGGAATTTATATCCGGATGACTCCAAAATAGAAACGAGCTACCGTGACTCTGTGGAGCCCTGTCAGGACGTTCTTGACAAACTTAATCAGCTTTAATTAGTGGCTACTCTCTATATCAGGCTTATCATGGTGATCTGGGTCAATACTATGGATTTGAAATATCCCTCACAAATGCATACCTTCGCTTTCGATAATTTTCTCATTTAACCCATGCCATTGTCCTGTCCCGGTTCTGAATTGCCTGATGCTGCAGGCATCCCCTAACTCGTCTTATAATGTTTTTTATGCCCATATCCTTGTATTATTACTCACCATAGCCGTCCAGCCCTTGATACTGACTAGCCCCGGGTGCCGTACACTATACTAGTAATCCATGGGCTCTACTTTCAATGCCTCAACACGGCTTAGGACAAGGCATTCTCACACCTTCACGTATCCATTTCTGCAAGGCAAACTTAGGACTTACCTGTCCCCACCAACAGTTTTCGGCTAGAAGCGGCATCCGCGAGACATGCTTTCCTACCTTATTATGATTTCTTCAACAAAAGGCCCTTCACGTGTATGGATAGAAATCACCTAAATTATACCACCTGGCGAATTGACTAGTCGAAAGGTAATTATTCTTTGAACCCATTGCTGCGGTTCTTAGGTTACTAAAGTGGGAAAGCTTTCAACTATACCGCTCCCGGGGTGTTGATTGAGATCTGAATCAACTATCTATCATGGTCTTTTTACCCAGTGCAAAAACACACCTTCTAACCTGGTACTTAGAGCTTAAAAGCTCCTCCCCCCTCCCCCCACAATTAAGCGTAAACCAGGGATCCCCTGCCCAGCTTCCATCATCTAATCTAAAATATCACATGTGGTTTGTGCCGGTACTGCATTTGGCAATTGGCCAACTTGTTGCCATTGTTTCTTTTTCTTCAAGTCCTTGCGTATTCCCCTTGATCTGCCAGTAATTATCTGTACCCTGAGTGGGGCACGGTTGTCTGCTGTCAATATATAGAGATTAAAGCCAAACACCACCTACGATCCACCTGGTTGCCAACCCTCCACAAACTCATCCACAGACAAGCGAAGGACATTGAAGATATATTTAGGCTTAAATCAAGAGCGCATTTATCGCGGGAAGGAAACAATGGTTTGTTTGACCAGCCCATTTCAAGTTTAGTATGAGGAGCTAACCTTATCACCATTCTAAGTAGAAGCTCAATATCTCAACGCAGAAGACTATCGATGTTTCTTCTTTGCTGAACAGAGTACGTCTACAGCGGTCATTGTAGAGTCCTATTGCTGAGTTATTTAGATAATGAGGCTAAGCCAGGAGCTCGTGACGCTGAGTTGGCAATCATTGGCATCCACACATGACAACCAGGATGGCAGTGGACTACCTCCGCTAGAAAATATTGACGATATGATTCGTCTGCAAGACATGCTCTCAGCGGAGCTTTCCCAGTTAAACGACGCTCTAGACCGTGAGGGTAATCATTGACCAAGTCTTTCCGGGAGCTTTAATCACCCTGCTTGGGTGAGCCCTTATCCATGCAACTTCTTATCAGTGGAGCAAACAAGGCACTGAAGGAATTTCGAAATTAATGCTATCATGCAAGTTTAAAAGTGACATGACACTGTTCAGTATCAAATGTGTACATAATCTAATCTTCAAAGGTAGTTATCTTGAATTCAAGTAAATTATACGGAATATGTGATGTGCAGAACAGGTCATGAGTGTCTGTGTCATTGGATTGATATATCAACTCTCTAGTTTATCCTACATCTGTCGAGAGGTTCCTAGGTTATAGTATTTCTGACCGCTTGGCGATGGTAGGGATGGAGACAACTATGTTATTCTGTCTTTCTTTCTTTTGTTTTTCTTTTCGTCTTCACTTAGAAACATCATATGACATGGATGCAGGTTTTTCTGATGCCGAGAAATGGACCACGCCACGAAGATTCTTCTGCCAGGCTCCACCCAAGCAGAATTTACATTTAGAAGCTTGAATCGAGTGGAGAGACGTTCCCTTTGGCCTCTGCACCCAAATTGACACATTTGCTTAGCGCAGTCCGTAAGCAGAAAATGTACCGGTTAACCCATGTCGTATCATTGAATCCAGAATTGACATTATACTCTCGGGTATATTCTCCGTATAACACTCTTGACAAGTGAGGTGGGGGCAACTAGGAATTGACGTACCTGACTACTAGCCTCATTAGCAAGCGTTGCCATATAAAAAATATCAAATTCTCCTGGAGGTAGAAATCGTCAATTATTCTGTACATAAGGTCTTAGCTAAATAACTATTTGATAAAGACACACGTAGGTAGTAATGCCATGCCTGACGGGCTGCTTAACTCCGACCTGTTTAGCTTTAAGCTTTACAGAGAAGCATCGCTTAGGATATAGTTATGGTCTTTTGACTGGAGGGTATTGGTAAAGTATAGGCGCTGATAGATAAACCCTACTATCACTCTACTATCTTAGCTAATCCTATTACAGCCGACGCGTTCATATACTCGCTTTAGAATAGGGCTGTATATAAATAAAGGTACTTTTATTTATTACAGCGTTTCTAGCTTTAACGAGAAAGAGAAATCTTACTTCAACACCAATATTCCTAAGTAGCATCTGGATGCTCACAGGAATGTCAATGATATGAGAGATTGAAGTCTTTACCTTCAGTTTGACTTCCCCTTGGATGGATCCTCTGCGCCGCCCACTCGTAGTCCAGTGCAGGGTAGCTCCCTGAGCCCAATCTCTTGGCCCCTTACGGGGGCAAATCAAAATAGAGTTGCAAGTATCACACCGTAAGATGTGCTTGCAGGAGCTGCACCCCTCATTCTATGGGCAGAGTGAAGCTTGACACACATTAGCAAGCCATATGTCTACCAAGCGGTATGGACAGCCCATACGAGGCATCGTAAACCTGTCCTCTGCCAGATGGCCAGTTTCTAGGGACAGTTGGTACTCCATTCTCATCACCAACATATCGTCATCATCAAGCTCTGGAAATATCGCAACCTTCATGTGTGAAGATTCGTATCTTACAACACATGAATGCCAGCAGAACTTTACCGGAGCGCTAGACCAGCACTGTGTCGACAGCGCCCTCAAGGAATGTCACCCGCATTCTCAATCGGGTGAATAGATGAGCTGTACGGTGGTAGGTCAATCTCTTGCCAGGACATAACTCGATTATTCTAGTTAACGTCCCCAATTCACAGATTCGGCTTTCCGGTTCTTTCCTGAACATCCGCGTAGGAAGCGAAGCCACTATATGTAGTTTCAGACAGCTCGAACCAGTGCGCCATCGTCTATCTTCTAGAGATACGATAAGCTACCATCGGGCGGCATCGAAGCTGGATATGGTTGGGGGATTGCGAATGCTGAATACCCCCCACACACCGGAAAAGACGTTCACAGGTCACTGTAAGACGGGTTTCATCCAACGCAGAGAGAGACATAACAACTATCAACAGGATCTCCGTCGACAATCGTAGTAGAATAGAAAGGCTAGTGGCTCTTGTTTTCGTTTCGCGCTCCTTGCGTTGTTTTTCTTGCGGCCCCTTACCTTGGCCAAGCTCATCAGGCTTTGTACGAAGGGCTGATGGCCGTCTTTGGTGACCATCCTCTGGTTGCTGTCGTGTACCTATAGGTGAAATAGTGTTGCGGAAGAGCTAATTCGTATTCTATCTCAGATGACTATTTACTAGCTATTTGCGAAGGGTCTGTGAATGGTTGAGGTCTAGGTATCCACCCAGGACTACTATGCTCACTACTATTGGACTGTTCCTGCATCAGACAATTCTCACTCAGTTATACATTATATTATATAGGTTAGCGTGTGATATTTCCAGCAGCATGATGTGACTCCCTAGCGCCAAGAATATAGAACCGTGAGCCATAACCCTCTTGAATGTTCATTCGTTTATCTTGACATGCTGTTACTCCCAGTGAAATGATTCCTGAAGGCCATAGAGCCCAGACCAACCTGCAGTAGTATATCCTCGTTTAAATTCTTTTAAATTGCCATTGTTGAGACGACAAACCTGGTCCAATCGTTCCCTCGGTGGAATTCCGGGTGGCGGTGGCGGTGGCGGCAGTATATTCATTGGCTGCTGCCCTAATTGAGACATGAGAGCTCGCCCTGATATATAATAACATATTTTACCAGCTTAAAAGGGCTTACGGCTGAGGGTGGCAATTCACTGTCCCGCACGTCTTGAAATTCTGTTAAATTGTTATGTGCGTCTTGGAACAAGGATTGGCTGGCATTCAACCGATCGCCATTTCAGCGATTGTGTCTGGACTGCCAGCCACATAAGGCCGAAAAAAGCCGGTGAGGGCATTGCAGGCAACAAGCACTTCAGAGTGGTTACATCGCTTGATTCTGATAGGGCAATTCATACTCACGTGCTGTGGCAAGTTAACATTGGGAGAGATATTCCTGAAGATACGTACTCTCGGTGCTACTCATGTGTCCTCGTCCTTGTCTAATAGCCTGGTGTATTTATTTTATGAAGTTTTCAATTGCGAACAGCAAAACTGAGGTATGGAGTGGGGTGGATTATTCAGAATAACCATGGAATAGTCACAGCACGGAGATAGTGCGTAGCTGAGAGAGACGCTCCCATGAGGGTCCGATACCGCCAAGAGATATGCTAGTACTCTTTCTGGCCACGAATTTTTGAAGTGGGTCGTTCTGTTGAGTTGAATTGTCTCTACCGCCCTTCTTAGTGGCAGTTGTGTAATATATTATCCAATAATATAAAGCTTGAGAGGGCGGGAGATACAGGCAAGGTAATCTGACAGATCGCCCCACTTCAGAAAATTCGTGGCCAGAAACAGTAGAAGACTGATTATATGCTAAGTCCATAAAGGTTCATGCACTCCAAGTTATTCCTATTCACGACGAATATGAATGAGAAGACCATCTGCAACCTTCATATCATCCAATACATCTTCTGGAAGATCATATGGAACAACAAACCTGGCAACAGTTAATATTGAGTGGTAGTGTTGTATTTTTGCACGCTTGTAAGCCGGGACCATACGATGCGTAATGCACAGGAGGCAAGGCTGAGGTTGGAAGGAAGAGATTAAAATGTGATATTTCCTGTCCGGCCAGCTTCGCTTTGATTCTAGTGATGTACGTTAGACATGGGTAGCCCTGTGGTCATAGCTTTAGGCAAAGGGGGGTAGTACATCGTCTCAATGTCTTTGTCGCACTGACCAAATGACTCGAGAGTGCTGTACCGAACGATAGCGAGCTGTAGGTACGGTCAACATTAAGATTTTAGTGGAACAAAAGAGATGCTCAGACTAACGTATCGAGGCATTGCCTTCATGGGTGATCTTATTTCTCATCTTGATGAGATTCTAGTAGGCATACATCCTACATCCAATATTAACAGCAACTAATGGACTTTTAGTTGGGCCAAGCAGAGTGCTAAAGGGTCAACGGCAGATGTGCTCCAACCTAATTCCTGTGACTTGTCATTCCCAATTACCGTGTCCACTCTATGAGGATCTGCAAGAGAGAGAAAAGACACCCAACTAGGCTCTTCCTTTGGGCTAAGGTGGGTACTACCGGGCGTGGCATACCCCAATAGTTGGCTTTCCTTGCCCCAAATATTCTTTGGGATACGTATCTCTTCGGACCCATGCGCCCAGTTGTGGATCCTCAATGTTAAAGCGTGGCATCGTCCACCAACCATAAACAAAGAAGATCGATGATCTTTGCTACATTTACGCCATAAGTTGAATAATTTCGGCTCCAGCCTGCCCTCCACCTCTAATCTCTGATTCAAGGCCACTGGTGCTAACCATATCGATCACACAAACATTACTAAGGGATATTTGCTGGATGTTTAATCATATCTCTATCTAGATTGTGGCCTCCTAAGGGACCTCGAAATGGAATGTCGAGCCAATTTGGGCGTGGCTTGAATAGATACCCTCCCCTTAACACAAGGGCTACGCAAGAGGCCAACCATATGATTCTAGACTTGCCTTTCAGGTATAGGTTTTGTATGGCAACCAAGCATATGACCCCCGGGCTGGGATACCAGCCTGCCAACATAAGAAAAAGAAAGAAGAACAGAAAACTTGGGTGGGCCAGCCCCACTACGTAGGCTCGGGCTCTCCGAACGAACGGAAGGAAGGTATCCTGTAGGTCGCTCTTTGTAAGCAGGTTCCGTTATAAGCAACATGTCTGTTATAAGCATATTGGTCTGATGCTAAAGTTGACTTCGTGTCCTTAAAAATTCTAATGATCTTCTAGAGGCAAGTATGAATATCTTCCATACTTCCTCTATCGAAATGCTTATACTAGACCGCTGGAACGTCTCGACTTTGCATTATCATACAAGGCAATGCAGCGTCGACCTATTTCCAACAGCCAGAAGTTGGCTCTTCGGTCTCAACACGCGTTGAAGCCATACTTGACCCAGCTTCAGCTCTGTCAGTGGTTTGAGGCAGAATATCAACAGCCAATAGCGGAGTCTTCTGTCTCACGAATTCTCTCCTCCCGGTATGACTCACTTGACGGAGCTTCAAGCCACCAATTGAGAGCCAAACGACGACGCGCCGAAAGCTGGCCAGAGCTTGAACGGGCCCTCTACGAGTGGATACGGCGAGTACAGGACCAAGAATCTCTCTCCCAGCATCTCATCCTACAGAAAGCTAGAACGTTCTGGGAGAGGCTCTATCCGGGCCAGGCGATGCCTCAGTTCAGCAATGGTTGGATGCGGGGGTTCCAATCTCGTTGGGATATCAACAAAAACAACTTACAAGGTAAAGGCGCAAGCCATTCTGACGATGGGACAATCGAGATGGTCGGCATTCGCCAGCTTCTCAACCAATACGCACCCCGGGATATTTTTGCTTGCGACGAGACAGCCCTTCTCTGGAAGCGCATCCCAGAAAGTGGTTTAGCTGCTACAGGCCATGCTTCTACAGGTACAACCAGAAATGACCGCCTAACGACCTGCTTCTGTTGCAATTCGGATGCTTCGGAACGTCTTCCTCTCTGGTTTGTTGGGACCGCGAAACGACCTCAGGCATTCAGCGCTGCGGGCATCAATATCGAGAACCTAGGGTGTCAATGGCGGTTTAATACGAGAGCCTGGATGACTTCTACCATCTTCACGGAGTGGCTACTATGGTTCGATCAAAGAATGACTGGTCGGAAAGTTGTTCTTTTGATGGATGGTCTGTCGGCCCATAAATTCGCCTTTGAGGAGGTAGGCTCGCAACTTCAGAACACATTTATTATATGGATCCCCGCAACGCCGGAAGACAAATACCAGCCTCTGAGTCAGGGGATTGTCTTTACATGGAAATCATACTGGAAATGCAAGTGGGCCTCTTATTTGGTGCATGAACATGACCGTGGCTGGGACCCAATATCGACAATGACAATTCTACACGCCATTCGCTGGGCAATCTCTATATGGGAAATTGAATTGGCCGATGATATCTTTACGCACGCCTTTAGAGCGGCCATGTCTATAGAAAGCATTGAACGCATCGACAATCGACAAACGATCATGGACATTGAGACCCTGCTGCATCAGTTATATCTTTCAGGCTATGTCTCCGAGCTCATGGACACTAGCCATTTCATAGACCCTGTGGAGGAGAAAGTTGATGATAGCACGCTACATCTCGATGACTCCATATTGTGCCATTTTGAGAACGCTAGCGAATTACAAGAGAGTGTGAGCACTCCTCTTCAACCTCTTTCACTAGTTTCAGCGTCCGATGCCTTAGAAGGGCTCTATAAGCTCCGTCTATATGAAGAGCAGCAGGTCAATGCGAATATGGACCTACTGCAGGTCCTTAAACATCATGAAAGGTTACTTCTCCAGAAACAAACTGAATCCCAACGTGTGTCTGATGTGAGGGCCTTTTTTTGATTGACCTACCTGTACATCGATCGCTCAGTGTTATATTGTCGCAATTCTCATAAGACCCTTGAAGCCATTTGCTCAATCCTAATTCATAAAGTAGTGTGGGCTACTGTTCGTTTTCTATGTTTGCTCTCTGTTTCTTTCTTCTTCTATTCCTTTTACTTCTTTTTTCATTTTTCTTTTCTTTTCCTTTCGTCTTCTTGTCAGAATTTGAATTTTTCGCAACGACCTTATACGTGTTCTACGATAACTCAAGATACCTAGATGAACTAAGAACTTTATTTTCGCGTGGTTAACGGCGGCTAGGTCCGTCGTTCGGACATTTCTAGTGTGGATTACTTCCGTAGTTTCTCCTTTCTCCTCCCTTGTTTTTCCCTTTTTTCTTTTTTGTGTTTTTTATGACCTCGGACACAGATAAGAGTGCTAATCTAGTACTAGCCCGTACTAGCTTGTCGTAAAGATTGGGGAATTGAGCACTTGGCTAATCATAGCTCAGAAGGAACTTATATCCGCATGACCTAAAAGAACCCTACCTTCTCCGAGTACTTTTTATAAAGCTTTGTCCTTACCTCGGTCATATAGAGTTTGAATTTCTGAATGATGATCGAACTTAATCCCGTAAATACTCTCTGATCACTGTGTCGCGATGCTTAGGCTATGAGTTGATCTTATTCCTAGGGAATGTGGAGTTTAATAGTAAGTTCAATAATGGTATAATCCCGGGGATTCCAATCAATTCTCGAGTGTTCCTCCGTTCCGAGCTGTGGAATGCTAATGGTCTAGCTTATCCTCCGTTATAAGCATGCCCTTATTTTAGTCTGCCCCATAGCAGCCCCACCCTTGATACACAGTACATGAAGAAACCGTACACCGTACAACAGTTTTCCGGGTAAAACGTCGCGACACGTTTTTTCCAGCTGGACATTATTTTCTTGGGCTAACGGCGCTTCCGAACGCCTCTAGTGGTGATCTAAGGGAAATAAGGAAACCACAAATTAAGTTCGTAATTATGGGAGTTTATATATCCTTGGCACCCTATGGGGATTTCGATCTCGTAGGTGGATCGATCTTGCTTTGCTTGATCATCATTATTAACAAAACACCTTTTACGCTCAACTATGTTACTAGAGTGCAGCGAGTATAATGTATAGGGCTCTCGTGATGTTGATTCCCAATAATCAACTATCGTGGTCTATTCCCATCCTCTAGAATAATAGTATATCATATTGCATTGTAATTAGACAAATACTCTTCATACAGTTATACTACTGTAACTCTTCCGTTGTTGCCGGTATATCGAGCCCTTTCCATAAGATTCGGCTATTGAAAGGCAATTCTGCATTTCACCACCCTCGGCAGATTCCAATTCCGCGAGTTTGCCTGGCAGCCTGTTGTGCTCAATAGTGATTGCACTATAGACGGAAGTTCTGCATCATACATATCAGTCTCCTACTTGTTCGTTTAGTAATCAGGCGAACCGATCGCCATTGATTTGTTTCTCTCACTCCTTGCGCATCAAGATTAAATTGATCTGCCACAGGGAAGATGCACCTGGAATGGAGGACATAGACCCATATCAACTATCAATAAATAGAGGTTAAAAAAGCCAGACACCATCTCGCATCTCACCTCATTGCCAATGCTCCAGAAAGCTCTTCCACGGGAAAGCGAAGGATACCAGGACTCATTCAAACCCAAGTGGAGAAGACATTGATCGTATAAAGAAAGCAATGGTTTGTTTGACCATCTCTCTTCGGGTTTAATATGGAGAAGTTAAGCTTACCACCGTTTTGAAAAGAAACTCGTTACCTCAACGCGGCAGACAGCCGATATCGCTCTTTCACTCGACAAAGTACGTCTACAACACAACCGCTCTTGTTCTAACCCCGTTACTGAGTTCTACAGATAACGAGGCTGAGTCAGAATCTTGTAATGCTGACTCGCCAATCATTGACATCTAATGGCAAGCCGCATGGCAATGCCCTACCCACGTCAAACAATATTGACGATATGATTCGCCTGCAGCTCATGCTCTCAACAGAGCTTTCCCGGTTATATGCCGCGCTGGACCCCGACGATCACTACTCGATCAAGTCTACCCAATCATTCTGCGGATGACGACCCCTATCCGTGGAACCGCTTGCTTCGAGGACGATCGAGGAAAACTTTGGAAAGTCATATTGCATACCCCGACCCCCATTTATACAAGGAAATAATACACTGGAGGGAATTCCATCAGTAAGGCCACCGCGCAAGTTGAAGAGCGACTTGGAACTATCCAGCATTAAAGGTGTACATAGATATGGCCCGGCAGCTTTGACTACATAAAAAATAGCTCATAGCCGGTTAGGAAACTTCATTAAAGATTATTTGCAGTTATTGAATAACGGTCTTAAACTACCCATAGTTGTAAATAATCATAATAGCTACTCGGAATTTTATAACTATTGTATTATATTCCCTACTAGCAACCACCTCTGATCACTCTGTATATGCTATCTACAACCTTCCAAGAGAGCTATCCTGTACAGCATTACTCGGGATTCCACCGAACAGGACACGAGAAAATAAGACCAGAAGCTTCTTAATGCCTGAATGATTTTTCATTGGATGTGTCGTCACGGGGAATGTTTTTCTGGCTCCACCAAAATAGACGTGACAGTGGGAGGATTGTTCCACGCGACACCTGCCGAACCGGGAATCGAGCCACGCAGGTAGTACGCCGATAGACTTTGCCTAACGCAGCCTCTGCGGACAATGCACTATATAACTGGGCGTGTAGACTAGTACGAGGTCGTAATTGGACATCTACGGTGGCACTAGTATGTAGGTACATATGACACTATTCATAGCTTACCAGGGGACACAATGGAAATTGATTGCATTGGTCGGATTACGTTGCCGCCAATGACGGCATGCGTGGAAGGATTGAGATTAGGGCTCAGGATGAACTTTCAACCAACTGCCAACGTCCGAGCGGATGCAATGGTCCATGTTAACCGGTGCCGACACTTGCAGACACTCGGCCGAAGCCACAATTGGAAGGAGTCACCATTGTGGAGGTTTCTAGTGGGAAAAGAAGGGTCCACTTGAAACCCACATGAACCCACTTGTCGGTTATAGGCAGGGTCCGGTACAAGCAACTCTCTGGTTGTAGGCAATCGGGAATTTCCATTGCTGAAACGGCGTTACGGTACCGATCTTCCTGCTGGTATTGGTTTTATGTCCTTTTAACAACCAAGATACCACCTACTTGCAGACACACTCGCCGGCATTCAGGGCGATGCACTCTATTAAATTGAGCCCAGATAGGAAATCTCATGGAAAATCGCATGGAACTGCAGATGACTGTACAGCAATATTTAATCTATGTAATATATCTCCTCCCGCTGGATCTTCAAGGCATTCCTGGTCTAGTTGGTCTAGTCCTTGAACCACTAGCGGTTAGTCTTCCACGTGGATAGGAGAATCTAGCTCATTCTTTGGTATATGTTGACTGCACAACAATGTGGGATCAAGTCCACGTTCGACAAGGAAGCTTGCGTCAAGCTTGATGATCATAGAATTTAGTCGCTGCCGAATGTCATTGATCGAACCATGAGGTACATAAGGTTGGAATACTGCGGTGGGAGAAGAGATTGAGGCGAACGGTACATACATGCCTCCAGTCACATAAATGTTACTAAGTTAGGTATAGGCTTTCGGAGTGGATACCCAAAATCTATTTTTCAGTACAGTATTGGATCAGGAGGGGGGGGGGTTGGCCCTCAGCCACAGTTATTTTTATACGTGGCTTATGAATGACTGCGCACTAGCCGCACGACGGATAACGGATGCTCGAGAACAGCCGAGAATTGATCCAAACGCCACAGCTTTACACGGTATGCTCAACAGGACTTCTCACGCCAGTTCATCACATACCACAGGCTACTGTCTCATTCCTACCGCAATCTTATGCTGCACTGGACACGACATCCCCATCAAGTCCAGCTAAATGTGACTGACTATACGTAGCACCCTTTTTGGGAACCCTTGCTTGACAGTTGCTTGTGCTTTGTTAATTACTTGAATTAAACCTCTAATCGCTTCATAGTGCGTATGAGGGTTACACCATATGATCATTACCAAACGAAAAGCGAGACTTATCCATTATCCTGCATAATAACCACTCAATACTACCGCTTCCAATCAGAAAGACAGGCCAGTCGCTATCATACCCTGACTCAGGCCCAAATGAGCTTCGCAATTTCGTCATCCTGAGAGCCGACTTCGTGGCCCTCCATCTCCTCGTTCCCCTCTCTATATCTCCATCTCTTGCCCATCACCTCCTTAAAGACCTCAGTGTCGATATCTCCACGCATGACAGTCTCAGAGAAAGGCCGTGTCGGCTGAATCCCACCGAGAGGCTCCAGTTTCACATCCAGATCAGGCGCAACAAACAAAACCGCGCTCAATCGACGAACGCCCGGTATACGTCTAACCCGGTGTCTAGCGGCAGTAATGCGGCCACCACTCAGAATAACCGCACACCAGCCAGTCAGGATGACAGTGGTATCACCCGGAACAGGGACCCACGAACCAGGCGCATTGGCATCCTCGAGCTCAAGGCCAGGGGTACCGTCTTGGAAGATGATGGTGAAGGTGCCGTAGTCAGTGAGGGCGCCGCATCCATTCAAGGATCCAGCGGCGGCGGTGACGGGGTTATAGTCGCAAAGACGGAAGTTCATGTTGTAGGTAATGTGCGCGGGTGTAAGATCGGCGCCAGCGATGATACTGAGAGTCGAGAGTATTGATGGAACATATTCCGTGGTGAGGGTGTTGAAGAAATCAAGGACGTCCTTGAGACCGTGTCCAGCTAGAGACTGCTGCAGAGAGGCTGGGATCAGAGCGACACGCTTTAGAGAGAGGTCGATTGTGAATTTCTGGTCTGAAGAGGTCTTGATAGTTGCCGCTGTCTTGAGGATGCCGCGACGGGGGTAGATCGCATTGAGCTTGGTGGCATCGTCTGGATGAGAGTATAGGTGATCGAAGAGGGTACGAATGGCGGAGAATGGTGCACTGACGTCTAGCTTGACGCTGGCCGCGGTGGCATTCGGTCCCAGGAGAGAAATAGCGGGAGATTCTGTTGCACCTGGCTGAGAACCATGGGGGGTAGCCAGCGGGTGGCTGACGGCAATCTGAGCGGTAGCCATAGGCAGCTGAATAGGAGAGAGTAGTAGGCAAAGTAGACAAGCCGAGAAGGAATGGGAGGGCAGTTGTAGACAAGAGGCTATAGCATCGGTATATATAGCCACTGCCCCCGCATTTGAGATCGATTGTGAATGAGATGTCCCGCTCTTTAATTGAATTATGATAGACTGTAGCAGTCACTACGCAACAGTGGGTCGACATCTCGTCTTACCATCTTCAATATTTATAAGGACGACAATTTCCACCTATTCTATATATTCCTCTACAATGTATTACTTTCAATAATGAAAATTATAGAAAAATCACTGACACACTGTATATCATCTCTATAACACATAGTATTGAATATGGTATAATTCTCGTGGCTTCTGCTCATATGATAATCTAAAGGTAATCAAACAAATGATGCATACTATTAACTTCGCAGAAAGTGAATTTGTCAGTGTCACAGACCGAATGGAAATTCGGCTGGATGACTGTACCGTATACCTGAGTCGGTGACCGAATGGCCTATATACCTATCTGCTGGCTTTCAAATCGTGGTTAAAATTTAATAGAATGGATAGTAAACCAGTCTTATACATAGGATCCTGGAACCCTTCAGTGCAGCATCTTGACTGAAGTTTGACGGGCTGTTAAAGTAGTACGAGGTCAAGAATGAGCGTCCTGTTTTAGTACTAGTAGTATTTAATGCTTGCCTTAGGTTTCCCTCTGGATACGTATCTTACCTAGCTGGCCAGTGGCAAGTCTTCTACCTTGGACAGTAGACACCCTTGACAATCTCTTTCTTTAGTCTCATTCTATAAATCTTTGCCGCTGAACAAGTCAATGTCTCACCAGAGCTCTTGTGATCTGCTTGAAGATGGTCTTCTATATCGATATTGTTGTACTGCATGCATACGGAAGAATGCACAACGGTCAAGAGGATAATAATTGAGCTTTGAATAGACGAATCAGGCTTACAGTCTCCAAATAGGAACGCAGTAGTGAAAGTGTTCCGTGACGATCAGCGTGTCCCCGAGCAATTCCACAGATCCGGTTCACGTCGTGGCGTTATGATACCATCCAGCCTTTTCATTTTTTTTTTTTTTTTTTTTTTTTTTTTTTTTTTTTTTTTTTTTTTTTTTTTTTTTTTTTTTTTTTTTTTTTTTTTTTTTTGCTTTGGATATTACGTATAGGTTTGAAGACTAGAGATCTGCTGTTAGATCTTGTTAGCTGACGCCCATGAGCACTTGCTTTACATGCATTTGAGGTTTTGCTCACCTTGTTGGGGTTTTATGGACTAGACTACTAAAGAGTCACTATCTGGCAAGTTCGACGACGAGCATATTGAGCAATATACATCACATCTGGGGTTGCAAAACCAGGCCAATGAGGGGCTTGAGAAGTGAATATCATTGGCAAGGGTCAATCCGTGACTGTTTTATCCATGAGAATGAGTGATTAATGTGTATGAGCGATGCTGACCGCATAAGGAGATAAACTAAAGTTCTATAATTATGTCCTCCCCAAGAGCACAAAAAGGTGCGAATAGCAATAAATAAAAATAGGTCTCTGCTGCCACCATGTGAAAATAATCCCTCCTAGGATATGAAGGTTCAATACACTAATGTAGATCCCTTCTCATCGGGCCAGTCCTGTCTTAATTTATCTCAATGGTCATGCTTATGCTTCTTCGCAGTCACAATCACATCCGAATGAAGCGCCACACCGGCCTCCGTCACGATAGTGTCCAACGGATCCCTTTTCAAAAACATCATCTCACAGTGCTCTAAGTGAGCTAGATTATCATACCGATGTTCAATGATTGTCCCATATTCTTTCGCCAGAAACATCTTCTTCCAATAATAAGCGCAGTGGACAAGATGCCACTGGTGCGTGGTGAAAAAGTGACCCCCTGTCTCAGGAAGCATGGAAACCTCCTCAAGAGAGAGCACCTGTGTCTTATTCTTGTCTCCATAGTATTGCCAACTACCATCGGGGTTCGGACCCGCACGTTCAAAGCGATCGATGAGCTCATCGTTCCGGCACGCCGGAGGTAGCCAGGCAGCAGCGAAAGAATCGTACCGACATCCGTTAGCAATGGCCTCCGAAACGGTTTCACCGCAGTTGCACGAAATTGGTTTCAGAGATCGGAGGAACCAGTAGACTTGGTATCCTATGTTCATGAGACCGACGCCGGCGAGGAGTAAGAGGAAGGTTTGTTTGATAGGAGCACAGGCGAAACTCTCACAACGACGTCGCCTTCTTGAGTGGTCGGGGGTGAAATAGACATCGTTGACGCCACCCTCTGTTGGTATATCTGCTTCGGAGTCTCGGGCCAGAGGAAAACCAATATCGATACTCGGTCTGTCGCTGACTGGCTTGTATTCCACCATCGGATGGCTTTCGCTTTGTGTTTTCAACAATTTGCTACCCCTTCCGAACATCTTTGAGTTTTAATAGAGGAATTTGTAGCCCACAATATACAGTAGTTTAAGTCTAGCGTATTGGTATCCTGCTATGGTGGCAGGAAAGGGGGGAGGGGAGGGGGTGGCTAAAGGATTCTCTCTTCCACTCACCGGTCATTTGCCTTCCGGGATGTACTAGTTACGCCTAGCATTTCATGCCTATACTTGGTGATAGTAATGTCAGGGGGTCCTGAACGACTCTCAAATCCCTCTCGGCAAGTTATCAATTCGGGCTCCTTGCATGACCTTGAACTCGGCTGAAGTGGTGCAGGTCTGTTTAACGCAAGGATCTTCGTGTCACAGTCATAGCTACTAACAATTGCGTCAGATGGATGGTTGGACATCTCAGCTGGCACAATATTACGGGACTTGGTGCTACGTTTCGCGCAATATGGAAATATACCTCTACTCGCTGGTATGTTCGTATATAGAAAGGTGCATATTGGGCAATATCTTGCATGTAATATCTAGAAAACAGCCTATGAGAGAGTATGACTTGCCACAGTCTCCACACACAACCAATGCAGAGCGCTATCCATACGTGACTAAAGAGAACAGGATTATCCCGCAATGTTGCATTTGCAGTGGCATTTTTCATACGTAGCTAACTAGAGGCAAAGATGCTCTTGGACAACCTTCGACATGACGACGTAATTGACCAGCTAGATCAGGGCACTTGAAGTTGCATGTTAAGAGCATTTCTGAAACCAAAAGCAAAGGAAATTGAGTAGCAAAGAAAAGGATCGTATAAAGTTTGTTGCAAGATCATCATTACATTCTAAAATCATCCATACTTTCGTAAATTGGCGCTCTTAGCCTCGTCATTCGTCATTTCAAGGATAGAAGGGGATTGCCTCGGCGTCCTCGCTGCGCTTGGGATAGTAGGGAATTGCTTCGGCTTCCTCACTCCGCTTCGGGTAGTAAGGAATGGCTTCAGCATCCTCACTCCGCTTCGGGTAGTAAGGTATAGCCTCTGCGTCCTCGCTGCGCTTAGGATAGTAGGGAATTGCCTCGGCGTCCTCGCTGCGCTTGGGATAGTAGGGAATTGCTTCGGCTTCCTCACTCCGCTTCGGGTAGTAAGGAATGGCTTCAGCCTCCTCACTCCGCTTCGGGTAGTAAGGTATAGCCTCTGCGTCCTCGCTGCGCTTGGGATAGTAAGGTATAGCCTCCGCGTCTTCGCTCCGCTTGGGGTAGTAAGGAATGGCTTCGGCATCCTCGCTCCTCTTGGGGTAATATGGAATGGCCTCAGCCTCCTCCACAGCTAGGTAAAGCATTATGAGTACACATTGATCGAGAAATACGAGAAGGAGCCCTTACGAATTGGAGATGCCAGGGCCAGTGGAAGGCCGATAGCAAGCAGCACAGTAAAAATCTTGAACTGCATTTTTGGAGGCGGAGAAGTTAGGGCTCAACAGCTGGATAAGTCGGACCGGGTAGTTGTGGCGTTTTTGCACGGACCTATGTTCGAAAGATGTTTCGATGTCTAACACCATGTTGCCCACGAGAGGGCCTAATCTTATACCTTAGATTTCAATCACTAATATCTGTCATGCAAGGCTTCAGCCGGAGCGGGGTGGAGTGTATTCACATCATGGCACGGTTCCGTTGGCAAGCCTTGGTTCTGAAAACCACTCCTTACTTGCCGCTTCCCTTGCTTGCTTTTCCTGTCACTGCACACAACGTCATATAACAAACACCGCACCAAGTGCTATCAGCGGCGTGGTCGCTCATCCTGCTATTACCCCTCTTTGATTCATGCAGCATGCTGAATTCGTAGGGGATGAGGCCATCAGGAGCTGGATTTCATCATAGTTGGCATACGGTGAAGTCCGATGCGATGCCAAACACGTAGTCAACGAGCAGCCAGCCACTTCTCACAAAGGTACCTGCCCCTCTTCTCTTACACTAATCAAACCTTAGTTTACTGGGCCTCTTTTTGTTGCGGTGAACCAACAAGCAACTAGCAGTTGATTCTCGGTCTGCGGTTGGGCCCTTGAAATATGAGTGAAGTTGGTTTCTGAACTATCCTTCGCATCTTTCACTCAAGCGGAAACATCAAGTCGCACTGCTAAGTCAAAGAGATGGCGAGAACCTCCATGGATGGGGAGGGCAACTTTTGCAAGGGCGACAGCGAAAGAGATTCCGAGAGGGGTCTCTTAACTGACTCTCTGCCAGTGGAGTCACGGAAGTGCTTTTCCTGCCCGGGCAATGAAAGGAAGAGACCTCCCTGTCTAACTCTTTGGATTATATGTTTGAACATCCTGATCTTCTGTGCCTCAATCGTATTCCTTTTATCACCACTCTCCAGCCGGGCCTGCCTCAGCCATCTCAGCGATCAGGACAAATGGAAAGCAACCTCCTATTATGGTGAGCCGATACGGCAAATAAGTGTCACAATCGAAAGCACAGGCTAATTCAGCACTGCAGCCCCTATATTAGAAAGATTTGACCTCCCACGCGTCGTGCTCACGACCAACGGCTCGTTGTATGACTCCGAGCCGCCCTCAATTATGCGCATCCCCCAAGGCGATGAAGCCGATGCAGAGTGGTCTAGGATAAGCTCGGGAGTCTTTCCGATCCTGATCTCAGCGGAAGAGGTCCGCAAGTTAGGCAAAGACCCGGCTCTGGCAGTCCGGGTTCCAGATGAGTTCGGTTATGGGCCTGATGCATACCTTGCACAAACAGAAGTTTTCCATCTCCTCCACTGTCTTGACATGCTGCGCAAGGAGATCTCTTACGAGCACTACTATTACCCGGAGTTCGGAAACAATCCCGATGCCCAGCACACGGCCCATATTACTCACTGTATTGATATTCTGGCTCAATATCTCAAATGCCAAGGCTCTACTGACGTGATTTTGTTCAATTGGGTTGGAGGCTGGGACCAACCCTTCCCTGACTTTATGAACAAGCATGTATGTCGGGACTTTGAGGCACTGCTGGCGTATGTGAACGAGAACTCGCTTGCGACAGAAGTCTTTCAGAAGATGAAAGAGCCACCTGAAGGGTATCCAGTTCAGCCCGATCCTTCAATAGCACCATTCGTTCCTACAGCTGTTCCTGGAAGGTAATATAACGTTTTAGTGTTCGAAAAATACCATTACTAATAACGCTATACAATTTACAGTAATATGCCCGTTGAGTGAAACGCTAGCAAATAGAAGAGCACACAAAAATAAAAATACTAATTTGATAGTCCAAAGTGAATTGATAAGATGTAGATGGAGTAGTTACCGGACTTATCACTGCGATTGCTACGTTAATTCTGCCGTACATCTTCCCGGGAATGCACAAATATCGCAGCTGTCTACATAATAGACTCATATGATTTATATCAAGCAGGTACTATAAATAGAGCTCAATCTATAGATCTGCAAGCACAGCTGACTAGATAGGATATACGCTTCTGTCACCTGAGGATAAACTTCATAACGAATGTCCATGAAAATAGCAAGAAGCAATGAAGCCGGGTGCCGATTCAATTAGGTGCTGTGAGCTGTCCAACAATTGATATTACCTCGTGCAAATCCCAAAGGATACCGCGTTTATTCATAAAAGGAAGGAATCAAGACGCTTCTCTGATACCCCGGGCTTTTCATCATTCAGCTTGGCATATTCTGCAAATAGCATTTGGTCATCCACCTCATCCCCAGCCTTGGTACAGAATTTGCGATTGGCACTATATTTGGTTAAACAAACGTGGACTAATCTATTTTCATTAGAGCCGACCTTACTATCCGTCGCTTAAGGCTTTTTGCTTGACAAGGTAAAGTCTGATAGATCTGAGCTCCTAGTTTGCGAGTCCTGCTAGATAAGATGTAGAATAAGAGGCCTTCGCTTTATCCTAGGCTTGTCATATTTGTAAATAGTCAGAACGATGCCTTTGGTTGGCTTTTCTTTGGCTTTGGCTTTCGCTTTGGAGCAGTCCTTCTTGTGGACTTGATAGTTCCAGTTGTCAGAAACATCTAGTATGAAAACTGGCTCTCCGTTTGGCACCCTGGCTGGAGGACTAAGTCTAAGGAAGATCTCCTTCACAAGTGATAATGGTGCTTAGCTCACAGCGTCAGTTATTATTAGAAAATTAAAAAGATTGGAACTTTTGTGCTGCTTTCTGAGTCTTTCTACCAGAGCAGCATTCGGGGTATTTATATTTCCTGATCTACTAAGTAACTAGTTGGGACTGTCGCAATATGAGTCCCCTAGGTAGAAACCAACACCTCAATCATCCTATAGGAATCGCAAGTTCCGTAGATCTTGCCAGATTTAGCGGAGGTAGTTGCCTTGTGTACAGGTTTTATATTGGCGAAGATCGTTCAGCTGAAGCCCCTCAACTCAGGACATTTCAGCTCGGCCCCACAGAGTGGAGCTTTAAGCGTGCGCAGGCGAGCCCTCAGATCCTCGCACGCATGCACAGCCCAGTGGATTGGTGATTAAAGCTGAAGCTATGGTGGGTTGGAGAAGGATCTATTCCAAATAGTAAGCGCCCTGTAACATTGAGGAGCTTTTACTATTTCTAAGCCTTGAGTGCGGCCATGATTCTTCGTACAGCCTCGCTCAGATACTCTTGAGGTTGTGAGAAGACTATTCTATACCATCCACCACGCTCCGAGCCGAACAAAGAGCCGCTAGCCAAGAAGACTTTCTTCTGTAATAAGAGATCCATGACCGTTTCACTAACATCCTCACCGTCCTTGACCTCGGGGTGTAGTTCGCGATACTTCTTCCCCAGATCCATCCAAATGAAGAACGCAGCGTTGGCTCCAGTCGAATATTCAATACCGTTACTCTTGAGCTGCTGCACAACGAACGAATAGTTCTCCGAGAGCTTCTCGCGGTTCAACTGAATATATTCATCCGTGAAATCGACGTCTTCAAGTAATAGAGATACCAGATGCTCCGAGACCCCCGATACGTAAGAATATAGACCAACATTCCTTAATGCAGCGAACAAATCACGATTAGCCTGTGAGATGATAACGCCTAGTCGGAGACCATTGGCGCCAAAGTCCTTGCTCACGCCCCATAGTACATGAACAAGCTGGGGATCAATAATGCCTGTCAGGTCAAGGGAGAGGGCAGATTCAAAGTCGACGGGCTTCGGACTCTCGTCAACGGTATTCTTCCAGACGGACAACGCATAGATCTCGTCACTAATAAAGTGCATCTGGTACTTCTGGCAGAGTTCCATCAACTTCACTAGCACGTGTCTGGGGTAGCATCGTCCTAGTGGGTTGTGAGGGTGACAGAGTGCCAGTCCCTTTACTTTCCGTCCTGTCGTCTCCTGGAAGCTCAACAATGCTTGTTCATACTTTTGGACTGCCTCCAAACTGAACGGATCACAGTCATCGAAGCTCACAGGGATAACTGTTGCACCAGGTCGCAATGAGATATCCGGTATGAACGTCCCATAGTATGGTCTTCCCAGAAGAATTGCCTCACCAGGTTCCGTTATAGCCCAAGACATATGCTCGATTGCCGACGATACGCCGTTGGTAATGAACAAATGACTAGGGTCCACCACATGGAAGGGGCGGAAGTGTCTGTTGATAAAAGCGGATACAGCACGTTTTACTCTCCCCGACCCAGTAGGTCCATCATTATACGTGAGTTGTTTAGCAGGCAGGTCAAGTTGCCGGTTGATGAAACTCAACAAGTGATCGTGCATCAGGACATTTTCGGCAACGCCCACATTCACGTACCCATTGGGGTTTGTCTTTTCGCACCACAGGTCATTCATCACGTCCCACATCGGGTTCTTTGAGCCTGCTACTAGAGCGCTTTGTGCCCTTTGCGAGATGGTAGAATGTGTTGTTTCTGACTGCGACATTGTGGAAAGTACAACGATTAGAGAAAGCTACCAAGAAGAGAAGAGAAAGGGTATAGTGGTAAACGAATACGGAGTATGACAGGCACTCTGCGCGGTTTATATCGCTGAGTACCAAAGTTTCTTTCAGGCTGAGTCAAATTGACAAAAGAATTGGGTATACTTCCACAACCGACTTCGGCGTTATCACGGTTGCGGACGGTTACATTCGGGTGGATCTCCGAGGTGTGGCCGAGAATTTGTTCTCCAATGGTTTTGAAAAGCCTGGAACTCGTATACGTATAGATTACCCCAACAGTTTGACCGGCTCTACAAGCTAGTATATCGGTCATGGTTCTAGCGGGTCTTTAACCTCAGAAAAATGAGCCTCTATCCTGGAGGCAAATTCTGATATCGAGCTTAACCTCAATAGTTTGTACTTTAAAGTGAAACTTAAAAGTTTATCTCCACTTCAAAGCCCGAAGGCCGATGATATCAAGGAACCGATAAGAATTAAATTTAGCCCGGT
>ML737137.1:195516-233849 GCA_009193545.1 Aspergillus arachidicola
AAAGGTAATGCAACCGTTTTGTAATGGGTAGAAGCACTACAGTACACTTACAGGTTCCCTTATGGTAATATAGTGATTACAATCATTCTCTTGGTTACTTTGCTCCGGATATGTTTGAGCTTGTACTGCCCGTACATATTCGAGCCCCATGATCTGTCAAGTCCTCTGAGGTGTTTGCCATAAATCACAATACAAAAGTCTCAGTTGCGGAAAATGCAGGACACTGGACAGATTGTTATAGTTGAATATTCACGTTGTGTTGTGTTGTGAGGTACCAATTCCCACACATCATATGAAACTATATATATATTGGTGGAACAGTCCGAAATTCGGGTACCTGAAAGGGACCGGGACTACACTGCGCAAGCAAGCTTAATTAAAGCTTTGAGCCTTGCCTCTTGATTTCGAGATTAATTTCTTATTAACACAGTAGTGGATTTCCTATTTTCGTGGTTTAATAACACTGAGGACGTATATACACCACTAGCTGGATTAAGGAGAAGTGTACAAACACATGGTCCAAGCGCCCTTGAGGCACGAGCAAAAATAGGTACTGGGTAAGGGTCGAGCAATACCGCTTTCGCTTTCAGAGTATCATACGTTTCTGGAGGTGGGCAATGAATATGGCTTTAATATAAACTGGTAGATTTTATACGGAACTTGCCCGTGTATGAAGATCTTAGATCAATACATGATAAGAATTTTGTTGCGGCAAACCAGCGGCTATTGAAACACATTTTGCTTGAGAACAAGGAAATACGAACTGAAAAAGATCATCACCATGGCGCATTCCCAGCAGTGACTCGTAGAATGTCCGCCAACTCGGACAACACATGAGATGAAAAACAAAAAGCACAGCGTCCCACGGCGGTGTGTAATAATAATGACAAGGGGAAGAAGAGTAAGTCAACAATGGAATGCATGACACCGGATTAAAGGGAATACTCCGCCACGTCTGTAGGTGGGATGCTGGTACGAAAGAGGTATTTGTACAGACGTTTCACATAATGCAGATTCTAAGAAGCATTTACTCGGGCTTGCGTCCAACCATCAGGTACATGGGGGTGAAAAGCTTCTTCTCGCCACCCGCCACGAGGCAGTCTCCTGCCAACGCCAAGCTGTCGGCGGTCTTCTGGGTGCCCTTGGGGGCGAGTCCAACGGTTTCCAAAGCACCGACGAAGCGATGAGC
Organism: Aspergillus arachidicola; assembly: GCA_009193545.1. Taxonomy (NCBI): domain Eukaryota; kingdom Fungi; phylum Ascomycota; class Eurotiomycetes; order Eurotiales; family Aspergillaceae; genus Aspergillus; species Aspergillus arachidicola. Next base: position 196,706 of record ML737137.1, read on the forward strand.
GATGCCACGTCCCCACCATGTCATGCGGGCGATCGTGAAGAAATCCCAAGGCGAGGTCATGTGCTTGAATGACCCAGCAAGAGGGTAATACCAAGGGATAGCGTCGGGACGGTCAGCCAAATCTTCATTGTGAAGGACCTCGAAGCCGGCGTTCTTGAAGGCCTGAAGACCCTCAGACACCTTGACCATGTTGGAGATACCATCTCCCTGCTCGATACCCAGACGGATCTTGCGGTGCTCGGCGTTATCGTTATCATATTCGTCGGTCATAAGCCACTCGTAAACACCGAACACACCACCGGGCTTCAGCACACGGAAGATCTCCTTATACACACCCTCGAGCTCAGGAGCATGGCATGTAGCCTCGATGGCATAGACAGCGTCGAATGAGTTATCGGGGAAGCTCATTTGCATGAAGTCACCCTTGACGAAGCTGAGTTTGTCGCTCAATCCCTCGCGCTCAGCATAGCGGGTGGCACGTTGAATCTGGTAATCATTGTTGTTGAATCCGACAATGTTGGCATCGGTGAATTTGCAAATCTCGCGCGCGGGACCGCCAACACCGCAGCCGACATCGAGGACCTTCATACCACTCTTGATGCCCATGGTATGAGCCAGATAGTGTTCATGACGGGCAATGGCTTGGTAAAAAGGCTCGCCCTGGGCAAAGCGGCAGAAATGGAAGGAAGTACCCCATCCGTATTCATACAAATCGGTCGCGAGGTTGTAGTAACTGAACGGTGTTAGAAGAAAAACCAGGGGTATGAAGCTGGGTTGGAATTACATACTGTCTGGTCAAGGTAGCATATTCCGCACGGCGGGCCTGTTTATATAGTTAGACCACATGTAGACGTGTACAATTCGAGTATTCCATACCGCGCGAATCTCCTCAGTCTCCTCGGCGGCATCCTTGTTGTCCCAGTGCTTGAAGTATTCATCAACAGCAGCCTTCTGCGCAGCGGCGTCCTTTCCTCCAAGAATGGCGGCGAAGCCTCCCTGGGCCTGGGCCGACTTCCCATGAAGGACGCGGTTGAATTCAGCGTCACGAGTATGATTCTCTTGTTCTAAAGTAGCGGGAGCCATGGTTATAAGCAATTGGTGTTGAAGCCTTCAAAAAGGGGTGAAGTGGTGGAAGACAAGAATTCAGCAGGACAGCAATGACGGAGCGGGAAACTTCTGAGTGATTTATACCCACGAAGTAAAGAAAGGAAGGAAGAAGCCAAGTAGCCGGATAGGCAACAGAAAAAGAGAGACAGGAATGAGAGAAGAAGAGGTCAAAAATAGAGCAGCGAAATAAATTCAAACAGCAACAAGATCGACGGAAAGAAAGGAGGCGGAATTGCGACGATTTGACACTTCCCCTGCCAATCAGCTGGCCAGCCAACCACGCAGCAGCAGGCTAGACCGAAAGGGGCCATCCGGGGTTCTGGCCCTGGCGCCGGAAGAACGGTATTCCGCCATAGCGTTAAACCCCTTCAGGCAGTCACATGGGAGAAACCATCGTATTCCGCGTATTCGATGGAGATGGAGAGTCAAGTCCACATTGATTTGATGTTACAAGCTCCTGGTGGACCCTGAACAATGTTCGTTTGGACACCCAATCTTCAATAATTGATTCTTATCGATGAAGAGCTCCCCACATGTGCATTCACCTCCAAATCTTCCAACTTCTCGGCTTCCGCGGACCTATCACGTGGGGCTCTACCGTTATGTCAGCACATTAGCCACCTAAGCCACACCGCCCAGCCACAGTACGAACAAACGCTGCTATCGATAATCATCATTCTTTTGCCGGTCATTGAACGCCACCAACTCATCCCATCCTCCTTGCTCTGGCCCGCGCCATCTGAGCTAGGATAACAACACATCAATATGCCTCCCCCGCAGATCAAACAAGACTTGAACCGGTCAGGATGGGAAACAACCGATTTTCCCTCGGTATGCGAAACCTGCCTGCCCGATAACCCGTACGTGCAGATGCTGAAGGAGGACTACGGCGCAGAATGCAAAATCGTAAGTCGGTTCCGTGTGTAGATTAAGCATACGATACTTTAAATTTTGTTTTGCTAACTCACAAAAAGTGCACTCGCCCGTTCACCATATTCCGCTGGAAGGCGGACCGCACGGCACGCACCAAGAGAACCGCCATCTGCTTAACCTGCGCACGTCTGAAGAATTGTTGCCAGTGCTGCATGCTCGATTTGTCATTCGGCCTGCCAATTGTCGTCCGTGATGCTGCGTTGAAGATGGTTGCCCCGGGCCCCGAAAGCACAATCAACCGTGAATACTATGCGCAGGAGCACGAGAAGGAAATCGAAGAAGGGCGCGGTGCGGTCGAAGCATATGAGAAAACAGATGAAAAAGCGCGTGAACTTCTTAGGAGATTAGCAAACAGCGAACCTTATTATAGAAAGCCCCGTCAAATCGAGGCTCCGCAGGATGAGGAGAGCGAGAAACCGTCGACAGACGCGCCGGTGGTACATAGCCGTTACGGCAATGGCCCAGGACCCATCCGCACGACTGAGAGCCGGAGGGGTACGCCTTTGCCTGGAAGAGGACGCGGAAATATGCGCGGTGGTCGTGGAGGCCGCCCGTTCCCAGGCACGGCTCAACTGCCGCCCTCCCAAGAGGATATTCTCCCGCCCGCGGATCCCAATGTTACGTCCCTCTTTGCCACTGGTGTTGAGGATGACCTTCCCGAGCATACTCTGCGTACCTTTTTCTCGCAATTTGGACAGCTGCGGTCGTTGGTCTGCTCTCATCGCGCCCATTCGGCGTTTATTAACTTTGCTACTCGCGAAGGTGCCGAGGCGGCTGCCAAGCACTGCCAGGGTAAGGCTGTCATTCAGGGTTGTCCGTTACGGATTCGTTGGGGAAAGCCTAAGCCGTTGGATAACATGGACCGCGAAGAGCGTATGAAGTACGCTCGTGAAGGCCGCTCGTCCGCGACGACGGCGAGAGCCTCGGGCTCAGGTAATAAAGCGATTACCGCTGCTGGCGCGGATCTCGGTAAACAGGAAAAACCCCGGAGTTACGCTGTCGCTCCGCCCCCGGGTAGTGGTGAGGTTCAATATACCAGCTTGTCTGGTGATTAGGCACGTTGACATGTCCATTACTTCTCTTCATATTGTTCTTGGGAATCAGGAGGCATTACTTGTATGTTCAGAGCAGGCGTTGTTATGTGTTTATATTTCTCTTTGTTACATTTATATCTTCAATCGAAATACCCCAGAAGACGCCGAAGGAGAGAAAAGTTGGGTATACTATAATACAATGCAAAAATGCTGGTGTTATCATGTCCATCCTTCGTAGGAAGTTTCCACTCAGCGACACTTATGCCGAACAAGCCTTGTGAATCTTGATGTCCTTGCCCGCATGCTTAATCGAATCATTGTCACCACGCTCGATATCATCGTGAATGCGGAGTTCTGGAGAGCCCCAAGGGTTAGCCTCCATCTATATCCGACACATGCAAGCCACTGCGCGATTAGTGAAAAAGAACATACCCCACTTTGCGGCTTCATCGCCCTCAGGTTTGACTCCTTGCACAATGTTATGCTTCAAGATGCTTGCCACTTCGATGGCATGGTTGATCTGCATTGGTGTATCGATGCCAACGCGCTTATGTTCGTCAAACTGACGGCGTGCCTCTTGACGAGCGGCGAGGAGTACACGGGTGTCCTCTATGAGAGGGATAATCAGCCCTGAAAAGTATTATCACATGAAGTAGAGTACTGACCATGGAAGGCAATGCGGGTAGCGCGAAGAATCTGACGGTAGGCGCCGCGTGCTGAAAGGGCTGGGGCAGTCATTTCGCTGTTTATAAGGGATTATGAGTCGAAGGCTTTTAGAAGAAAGAATTTAATCTTCTTATAGTTCTCTCCGTGCCAAATCCCGGGTTTTGCGGCGATTGTAGTCTCGATTCGAGATTTTGGCAAGGAATAAATTGGGTCGATGCGGCGACACGGATAGTCAACAGAGGTGACAAAGGCGAGAATCTTTTATAGTTGAAAACCAAAGTCGACGAATGATATCAGAATCTGGAATAAAAAGTTGCGAAAAGGAGATAATTCATCGTTCCTGGTCTGGTCAATCCATGGCCTTCGATGACCTCCGAAACACCCGCCGCCTGATTGGCAGCCCCGAGAGCGGGAAGTCGGGGCAGAAAAAATAAAAAACGGACTCTCAATTTTCTGCCATCAGCCCCCCATTCTTATCGCTAGCACACAACATTGGGTATCCTTCCCTCCTAATTTCTCCGAAGCACTTTCAAGACAATTGCTTCGATTTAGACAAAATGACTACTGTTCAAGTTGTCAACGTCTCTTTGCCCGCCCTTTCTGAGGGCTGGTCCGCCGAGAAGGACTTCAAAGCCGTTGGCACTCTCTCTGCTGCTACCCAGAGAAACTTGGAGCCTGTTGGCCCTCACTTCTTGGCCCACGCTCGTAGAGTATGTACTCATTTTGTCAAATGCGGTGGTTGGGTTCCTGGCGGATCTCACTATCAGGTCTCGATATATCGCATCGGTGCTAACAACCCTCTAGAAGCGTCACCACCGCACTTTCTCTGAGGATGAGAGAATCCAGGCCCAGCAGAATGTCAAGAAGACTGAAGAGGACGAAGATGACGAAATCTCCGAGGACGAAGACCCCATGATGCTGTCCCGGGATGCTAAGGACTGGAAGGTATGTGCAACGGCCTCGTTACGTATGTAACCTGAAAGCTTAAAAGATGCTAACATCTCTTTCACAGAACCAAGATCACTACGCCGTCCTTGGTATTACCAAGTACCGTTGGCGCGCCACCCCCGAGCAGATCAAGCGTGCTCACCGCAAGAAGGTTCTCCGCCACCACCCCGACAAGAAGGCTGCCCTGGGTGACCGTGACGAGAACGACAGCTTCTTCAAGTGTATCCAGAAGGCCCACGAAATTCTCTCGGACCCCGTCAAGCGTCGTCAGTTCGACTCCGTCGATGAAGCTGCTGACGTTGAGCCTCCCAGCAAGAAGGAGGCTGCCAAGGGTAATTTCTACAAGCTGTGGAACCGTGTCTTCGAGTCCGAGGGTCGTTTCTCCAAGATCCAGCCCGTTCCCAAGCTGGGTGATGACAACAGCACCTTCGAAGAGGTCGACAACTTCTACAACTTCTGGTATAACTTCGACAGCTGGCGTACATTTGAATACCTCGATGAGGATGTGCCCGATGACGGCGAAAGCCGTGACCAGAAGCGTCAAACCGAGAAGAAGAACGCCAACGCTCGCCGCAAGCGCAAGGTTGAGGACAATGCTCGTCTCCGTAAGCTCGTAGACGACTGTGCTGCTCAGGATGAGCGTATTAAGAAGTTCCGTAAGGCTGCTCGTGCCGACAAGGACAAGAAGCGTCTCGAGAAGGAAGCCGAGGCTAAGCGTCTGGCTGAGGAGAAGGAGAAGGCTCGTCTGGAAGAGGAGCAGCGCAAGAAGGATGCTGAGGAGGCCGCTAAGGCTGAGCGTGAGAAGAACAAGAAGGCCAAGGAGGCCGCTAAGAACGCTACCAAGAAGAACAAGCGTGTTGTCAAGGGCTCCGTCAAGGAGGTCAACTACTTCGCTGATGGCGAGGCCTCAGCCTCTCAGGTTGACTCCGTTCTGACCGACGTTGAGCTTATCATGAGCAAGATCGACGCTGAGGAGCTTGCCGGTCTTGCTGAGCGTCTTACTGCTGCTGGCAAGGATGCGGCTGCCGTCAAGAACGTTTACGCCGAGGAGGCCAAGAGGCTGGTTGGTGCTGGTAAGCTCAAGGAGGGTGAGACCAAGAACTTCTAGAGTACTCGTCTAGAAGGTACGACTTTGTTATGAACATAATGCTTCTCTAGTACACGGTCCTTTGCTAGAGATACTTGTCAAGCGATATGGGGCATAGCTAAAACAAAGCATGATTACGATCTATAGATTGATAGATTTGGTTCTAAAAAGACTAATGGAGGCAACGATTTTGATGCATCTTATACTTTGATCCCAGCTAGCGATTATTCAATGTTATAAACCTGTCAGGGGGCCTATATCTGACCAGTAGGACACGTCTCAAGTAATAGACATGGTAATTTTCTTTGTCCTTTCGATAACCACCCCTGAACCTCCTAAAGAACATCCCATATATTCTGTACCAACAAGACTAACCACCTTAATTTACCACCTACCTAACCACATTGTACTCATCACAGACTTGCACATCCATTCATTAACCTCATAGCTTGTTATACAAAATGAAAGTAGTACACTAAGACCTAACATAAACACAACACCAAGGAACCAACTCCTCACAACTCACGACCAAATCAAAGAAATCTTCCTCCACACAACATTCGTCCTACCATTCCTTTCCCTCTTAATAGCCTCCATCCTAGCCCACGTCTCCGCCTCAGCATTAACCCCCTCAACACCAGATCTCAAATCCACATCGTCAGACCTATAAACCCAAGGATCCTTCCTTCCAACCGTCAACCTATGCCCAAAATAAATAGCCAAGAAAAGCGGAACCCCAAGATACGCCGTCAAAAACCCACTCGCCGAAAACCGGCCTGGAAAGAAGACCGTAAACCCATTACACAACAACAACGCCGCAAAAACAAACAGACAAATCCACGCCGCAACGGGCTGGATATGCGAACGATAGGGCATGACGATACCTTGGGCGTTGCAAGCCTTCCGGAACCGAAGGAAGATGATACAGCATGTGAGCCAGGATGTGTATCCCGATGTGTTGGTGAGACTGACGAACCAGTTGAAGACTTCGCCTGCCTGGGAGCCGGCGTTGAGGTAGGCTAGGAGGGTGAAGCAGCTACTGCCTAGCACGGCGTAGATGGGGAGACCGTAGCTGTTGCATCGGGCGAAGATTCTGGGTGCGTTGCCTGCGACGGCGAGGGAGTAGAGAGCTCGGCTTGACATGTATAGATAGGCGTTCCCGGCTGACCAGGCGCTGGTCAGGATACAGGCGTTGATGATGGATGGGAGGATGGTTATGCCGGCGTTGCGGATAGCGATGACCCATGGGGAGGCATTGGCGTCGCCGGTGTTGGAGGTCAGGCCCTTGGCGTTTGAGGGACAGGTCACACCCATGGAGAGGGTGCCGAGGATGTAGAAGACGACGAGTCGACCGAAGTAGCGGCGGGATGCTTTGGGGAGGTTTTTGCGTGGGTTTCGCATTTCTCCACCCGTGAATACCATCAGCTCCGGGCCGAAGAAGAAGGAAAAGCCCGACCAGACCCAGACGTAGAGAAAGGAGGTGAAGCGGCCACCGCTTCCCGGGACTATGTAGGCATTTGTTGCACCGGGGTCGTTCCAATATCGGAATCCGAGTCGGTCGTGAGTGGGTGCTCCGCCGAGCATGATGACGAGGGATAAGATGATCATCCCAATAATCATGATTACTTTGATGCCTGCAAACCAGAATTCGGCTTCTGCGTAGACACCCACAGGACAGAGGTTGAGACCTACGATGACGACCAGAAGGACGGTGACCCATACGGCGATATGAACGCTGTTTGGCCAGTAGTTGATGACAAGGCTGGCAGCGGTGATCTCATATGCGACGATGATACCGAATGAGTAGAAATAGAGCCAGCCTAAGGCAAAGCCGAGGGATGGTGAGACGTAGCAGCTACAGTAGTATGCAATCGACGACCCGGGGATGGGAAGGTACGTGCTCATTTCAATCACTGCAGTGAAAACACCGTAGACAAGGAGGGACATAAGTCCATAGGCAAGGAGAAGGAAGCCTGGTCCTCCGATTGCAAGCGCCTGGCCAGCACCAACGAAGAAGCCCGTGCCAATGGCACCGCCAATGGCCATCATTTGAGCATGGCGAGACTTGATGTTTCTTTTCACTCCAGCCCGCTCGACATACTGGCCAGCTAAGCAACTTTCAACTTTTCCGAGGTCAAGGGCCTCCTTCCCAATATTCTTCTCATTAGAGTGTGGGGGATCAGAGGTCTCAGCCATTGTGAAAGATGATACAATACTTCTAATGAAGAAATAAAAGAGGAGAAATGGGTGTCAAAGAGTCTAGAAAGGATTACTCAGAACCGGGCAGTCGGGCTACGCTGTGATTTAAATTGAATCTACTAGTCTGGGCATGATGCTACTATTTCTTGTCCCTGTACTGATACGAGAGGTGGCTTATCACGAAGCAACGTTCTTATTGCTGGCATTATCTATGTTTGATAGGGCATGGCTTCTAAGACCTTCCCCAGTCTGTTATATCCTTGATGGCTGGCTGGCCAATCAAAAGTCAAACTGCGTTGAGAAAGTCTCCGCATCCCGTGACTGCGTTGCCCTTCCTCTTTTGGTGAGTATGCACCCTTAGAGCTGGTGTCGGATCTTTTCTCCACTTTTCCCAATCAAGGTCAGATGGAAAGTGAAGGAGATAATATCCTGCGGAAGAAAACGCCTACTTGAAGTTGTCTGCCACATGATTCCGTTGCTCACTGTGAGCCAGGAGTATAGGTCGAGTCCACAGTATAAAAGACGATATATAGATCCCGCATTAACTGGCCATCTGGCAATTCCTCATCTGCCACAAGGATATCAGTCAAAAACCCTCAGCAAAAATGGGTTCCATCGGAGCACGAGAGCAAAACTACGATGTCTTGATAATTGGTGCCGGCCTTTCGGGCATCTACAGTTTACACGAGGTTCGGAAGAATCTTCCCTCCTTGAGTGTCAAAGTTCTCGAAGCTGGAGAGGGTGTAGGAGGCACCTGGTTCTGGAATCGCTACCCAGGTGCCCGGTTTGACTCTGAAACCATTTCCTATCAGTTTTCATGGGACAAGGAACTCTTGCAGGAATGGAACTGGAAAGACACCTTCTCCGCGCAGCCAGATACTCTCGAGTATATCGAGCGGGTTTGCGAGAAACACGATTTGTACAAGGACATTCAGTTCAATACTCGAATCAAGTCAGCCCATTGGCAGGATGCAGAACGTACTTGGCTTTTCGTGGATGAGGCCGGTTTCCACTATCGCGCACGCTTCTTCATTAGTTGTTTGGGTGTCCTATCCAATCCAACATTACCTGCGATCCCGGGTCTCAAAGACTTCCAGGGCCAGTCTTTTCATACATCACGCTGGCCAAAGGATTTCGACATGAAGCGCGACTTCGCCAACAAACGAATCGGCGTGATCGGCACAGGGGCAACCGGGATACAGACCATCACAGAAACATCCAAAGAGCCCAGTATCAGATCGCTCACCGTGTTCCAGCGAACTGCGAGTTGGTCCGCCCCGCTCCGCAACACCAAGATTACGCCAGAGCACATGGAGAAAATGAAAGCAGAATACGACGCTACCTTCCAGCGGTGTGCCTCAACCCCGACCGGTTTCCTGCATAAACCCGACCCTCGCAAGTCTTCCGAAGTGTCGCATGAAGAGCGCATTGCCCTTTGGGAAAAGCTCTATGCTGAGCCCGGCTTTGCCAAATGGCAAGGAGCATTCTGCGACACTTACACCGATCGTGAAGCGAATAGGCTTTACTCTGAGTTTATGGCGAACAAAATTCGAGAAAGAGTGCATGATCCCATTGTGGCAGATAGCCTGATTCCTAAGAACCATGGCTTCGGTACGCGACGGGTGCCACTGGAGAGCGGATACTTTGAAGCGTTCAATCAGTCCAACGTTCATCTGGTCGATTTGCAAAAGACACCCATTGAAAGGGTTACTCCGAATGGGATCCTCACCTCGGACGGCAAGGAACATGAGCTGGATATTCTGATTTATGCGACGGGCTTTGATGCAATTACTGGTGCCTTTAATGCTGTTGAGTGGCATGGAAAGAATGACCGACCACTCATCGCCAGCAGTGGCACTGAGGCAGGGAAGCGTGCCGTCTGGCTGGACCATCGGCCTTATACTTATCTTGGGCTCATGGCTCCTTCTTTCCCGAACATGTTCATGGTGCTTGGTCCACACCAACCATTCGGAAATATTCCACGGAGTATTGAACACGCCGTGCAGGTTGTGAATCAGCTATTGCAGTTCTGCCACAACGAGGGCTACACCTTAGTGGAGGCAACTGAAGAAGCCGCGGACAAATGGACCGAGCATGTGGTCAAGTGTAGTAAGGGTGCGCTGTCGAATGAGATTGATAGTTGGATGACAGGAGTGAACACGAACGTCCCTGGAAAGACCGTGAGGAGCGTGGCCAGATATGGAGGCAGCGCAATTGAGTATCGCAAGCGATGCCAGCAGACTCGAGCAGCTGGTTGGGAGGGGTTCAAATTTGCACGAGGTTATACACTTTAAATACTCTAGGTTCCTATAGAATGTTGCAGAGTTCTTTCCAACGCGACCATGTTTTCTTTCGACTTTTCTCTTTTAGATAAGTCCCAGTAATACTTAAGTGACCTTAATCTTGAATTCCCTCCAACGAGTTTTTGATAATCAGTATTCAAACTGTAGAATAGGTCAAATCTTTTGTAACTCTGACTCTATGTTTCTCTCTCTCTCTCTCTCTCTCTCTCTATCTAAATACCCTATAGCCAAGTGAATGATAGTGTTGCCCCTTAAATCAACTGTGGTACGAATACATAGAGGAAGACTTAGGATGCCCATCTATAATCTGATATATTCCTTCTGACACCATAGGTAGACTACATCAGCAAAGCCAACCGCCATCAACATTATAAACGGTACCCGTCACGAAAGATGCCTCGTCGCTCAATAAATGCACAATGACAGTAGCTATCTCACTGGCTTCGGCCCTTCGCTTTTGCACCGTTGCTTGCAGGCCGCGCTTCACATCCTCGGGATTCTCTCCCTGAGACATGGGGGTGTTTACAGAGCCTTTAAGTCGAGTCAGAACTGATCATTACCAAGCAGCAACGGCGACAGAGTAGATGTAGTTCTCACCTGGTGCAACACAATTGACTCTTATATGCTGGTTTTCCTTGGCTGCCGTTCTCGTCAACCCAATCACAGCTGCTTTACTGGCGCAGTACGGCGCAACCCCAGGCGAGCCCATCTGGCCAAATGCGCTAGCCGCAGAAACCTATGGTTTGAACATTAGTGTGGGCCTTTATATTTCATAGCCCCTACAAAGAGACTCACAATGCTACCACCGGCTGTCATGGCCTTCAACTGTGCCCTCAAGCAGAAGAAGACACCTCGTGTATTCACAGCAAAGTTAAAGTCCCAAGTATCATCGGCCTCTTCAGTAATTGGTTTGGCAGGTGTGATGACCCCAGCCATATTGACCGCGCCGTCGAGTTTGCCCAACGTTTCAACTGTAGATTTGATCCATGAGTCGACTGACTGGCTGCTACGTACATCGACCACGGTGTACATGTGCTTATCGCTTCCGGGCAATGACTCGGTAGCCTCCTTGACCGCCGCTTCGTTAATATCAGCGAGCGAGATTATTGCTCCACGGGATGCGAGCGACTTTGCTGTTGCAAGGCCCATGCCGGAGGCTGCGCCGGTTATAGCGATCTAGTGGGACGTCGGCGTTAGTTGTGCGTAGTGCTACGGTCGGTGAGTACTTTTACTAACCACTTTGCCTTCAAAGGATGCCATATTGAGATATCTCGAATAATACCACGAGAATTGTGTGTAGTAAAAGGATGAGTGTCTGGGGCTAAACTACCATTCGGGTCTTTCACGACCTTGTCCATGGTAATTTATCACAGATAGCCCTCCTTGAGGATTTCCCATGGCGGGGTTATAATGTCCACGGGAAAATCAACCCAGGTGTAATTTCCCCCTGTTATTGGCATAATGTTGGCTTATCTTGGATGTCCTGGTTGGTGTTCTATCTCGGAAGGTCTAAGGTAGTCATGTGGATCTAGACCTTGGCCCTAACGCGCAATAACCTTCCTAATCGTCAAGCTTCCCCACATGGCTTATCGTCCCCCGCATGCAAGACACGACACGATATAACAAGTCATCCACAGAACATTAGGAAGTTAACCTCGATTGATCACCTTCCACCCTAAGAATGGCCACATTACCGGATGAGCAAAGCGCACAATCACACCCCACCCGGACTCGGTCATTCGGGGGGTGCACTACGGTAACAATTGCCTTCCCCAGGGCTGCCCTTGTTGTGCATGTTTCTAATTACGTTTACGCAGTGTCGAAGCCGACACGTGAAGTGCGACGAAGGCCGCCCAACATGTGCCATGTGCCGGTACTTCGGGTTTGTCTGTGCCGGCTATGAGAAGGACATCTTTTTTGACTTTGAGAGTTCGACGGACGAAAGACGCTTCCGCCGGCCCTTACTTACAGAGGCGGAACGGGAGCGTATGAGCCAATGGCTTGTTTCAAGCGTCCCACCGGAGTCTGCCCTGCAGTTACTGGCTCGTATTGACGATCTGTGTGAAAAGGCGGCTCCTTGTCGGGATCTTCAAGTGGATTGTGGGCCTTTCGGGGCGTTCAGATTGAATCAATTGCCTTCCGCTCCTTCACCAGATATCGTTCCAGAAGAAACATCGGATCCATCCAGCAGTAGCCCACCAGAGGACGTCGTTAGATTCGACGACGATTTCACCGTTCCATCGGATCCGCCATTGACGCCGCGTACTCAGAGCATCCTCGAGTCAATATTCGGCCAGGCGCCCAACACGACATCCCCAGATACGGATACTGGAGACATGGCAATGGATCTCTGTCGCAATGAAGCCGTGCTCAATGATGCACCTCTCTCCAACTTCCAAGACTTCCCCATGACAGCCATGGCAGCCATGGTAGCAGAGCAACAAACCCAGTACCTACACAATACCGACCTAGCCCAAATACCTCCCCCAAGCCCCTGTTTCCCCTTAACAACGACCAGCAAAACAATCCCCCAAGAAGTAATGCTCTTACTAAAGCACTACACAACAACTGTGATAAGCCTAATGACCCCAATCCGCCATGCAAAAACCCCCTGGCACATCCTCTTCCTCCCCCACGCCAAAACCTGTCTCGCAGCCCTCACCCTTAACGAAGACCTCGACAATGCCAGCCTAACAGCCTTCTACGGCACACTGGCCATCAGCGCATTCAGCCTCAGCGGTCTCTCCCAATCCCAGATGTGGCTGACCCAAGGAACGGCCTACAAACAACAAGCACTTAAACACGCAAAATTAATGTTGACAACCGCATACGACATCCCAAAAGTATCCAAGTATAAATCCACCATGATCGCCCTACTCACCATGGTCTATGTATCAATATTCTCAGTCGACAGGGAGCAAACAGAATACTTCTTCCTGGAAACGGAAAGACTTATTAGGCTACGGGGTCTAAAACGGAAGAAATCACGCAAGGTCCGTCTCCTCCATCATTGCTATGCCTTCGAGCGATTCTTCTATGAGAGTACCTTCACGGGAGGTATGAACTCACGACAACGACATGACTTCCGTCGATCTATTGAATCAAGTGGTTTAGCTCAATATAGTCGAGATGACCTTTCCTTCCGGCTGCGCGGATGGGAGAATCTCGATCAGGAGATGATGGAAGTGAAGAGTCAGGAAGACGGGGAAAATGATCTGCATCTTGAACGACCGGGGATCTTCTCGGCAACTCTGTACCCTGAGATCTTTGGTGTTCCGGAATCGTGGGTTCAGTTGTTGTCATTGGTGATTCGGCTCGGGAGGGAAAAGGATATTGCAGAGAGTCATGATCTGCCAAATCCCCTGACTTTAAAGGACTTTTCGAGTCGAGCAAAGGCAATTGAAAGGCGGATTAATAATCTCGAACGGCCAGGTCAAGCCCAGCTTGATGAACATTTGAGCAATATGCTTGATGCAATGTACCAGGCGTTGTCTATCTACTTCTACCGAAGGGTTTATGATATGGAGGCGTCGATGCTCCAGCAGAAGGTGATTGCCGTAAGGGATTGTCTGTGGCGTTGTGCGGATCCTACCGTGTTGCATGCCTCTGCTGGGTTTATTTGGGCTGCTTTTATTGCTGCTTGTGAAGCTGACGATCGGGAGCTGCAGATGTCGTTTTCGAAATGGTTTAAAGATTCTGCGCAGCGAAGTGGGTTATCTTCGTTTCGGGAGACATTGGCTCGGATTGAGAGGATTTGGAGAGAGAAACGTTGTGGGAATGGGATCAGTGCGACATGGCTTAATTTAATGAGAATCGATGCTTCTTTTACGGTCGGATAGCAGACTGGAAGTCAAAACAATAGTCAAAACAAAGCATATAGCATATGAACATTTCAAGATCCACACCCAGCTCCACCAACAATGCCATGATATGCCTAACGCTGCGTATACCCCCCATCAACAAAAAGCGCCGTCCCCGTCACAAACGAGCTCCTCCCCCCAGAAAGATAAACCACTCCATCCGCAATTTCCCTCGGTTCCCCCATCCGCTGCATCGGCACAGCAGTCGCCACCCTCTCCTGCATCGCCTGCAAAACCAACGGCGACTTCGTCGTCATCGGCGTCTCCGTATACCCGGGACAAATGGCATTAATCCTCAGCCTATCCTTGGCATAATCCTCCGACGCCGTCCTCGTCAACCCAATAACAGCGTGCTTCGTCGCCGTATAAGCAGTCGACAACGGAATCCCTGCGACTCCCTGAATGCTTGAGAAATTCACAATCGACCCCCGCTGCAACGGCCGTCCATCAATACTCGACCGGATCGGTTCCTGGGTCAACATGATCCGAGCCGCAGCCCGCAGGACGAAGAACGTCCCCGTGAGATTGATATCGAGGATGCGTTGCCAGTCGGAGGTTTCGGCGAATGCCGCACCGCCTTGGTGCTTCATTGCTATTCCGGCGGCGTTGACCACGTAGTCTAGTCGACCGAAGGTGCGCGCTGCGCCTTGGATGACTTCGTTTACCCGGTTTTCGTCGGTTACGTTGACCGGGTAGATTTCTACGCGGCAGCGAGGTGCTTTGTCTGGGCTTAATTGGGAGTTGATCTCGGCTTGCACGGTTTCGAGGGCTGTTTTGTCGAGGTCGAGGAGGGCGATGCCGCTTGCGCCGTCGCGCGCAAATGTGTGGGCGCAGGCGCGGCCGATGCCGGATGCTGCGCCTGTTATTAGGGCTATGCCGGGGACGTCCATTCTAAAGTTTTTGGTGTAGAGGAATGGGATTGCTGTTTAGTCGTTCTGTAAGGAATTAGACATTTCTATAGGCATTGTTGTAGTACAAGCAAGTGGCAGGGCATATAAATGAAGGTCAAATACCCCTCGCCTGCGGGGTTAATGGAATTACCTTCCTCATGATTAGATATCTAAGTCAGGATATTCTAAGATATCACTATCAGCATATACTTTCCACATGAGTATGTGCCAAGCTTAATTGGTCGTCTCGGCTGATACGAGATCCCAAGTTTCGGAAGACCTCCCCTGCGTTGACTTGCCTATCTGGATGCCAAGTACTGCGGGGTTAAGTCAACTCGACAACGATCATGTAGCACTCTCTTCTCATCAATACTACGTCAGTATGCAATGCAAACTGCGGGGAGATGGAGGGTGATGCGTGCGGTAGAAAAATCACCAATTCGTGAGCGGAGAGAAAAGATAGTAGTGCTAGTTATAGTACACGCTTGTAGTGGAGATCGGATATAGGCAATGATACCCTAAAATGTCGATATCGATATGCTCTGCGCCAGCGCATGCTCACTGTAGTCAAAGAAATGGATGCTCGGCCAATTCTCGTGCCGTCCCCCTCTCCTCCGGGTGCCAGGCAAGCATCAGCTTCACGAAGGACAAGAAGTTTTCTTTCTCCTTCTCTTCCAGGGAGGGCAGTGTATCTGCGAGATTTCTGTCCGGAACCAGGTCCTTATGTAAAAACTCTCCTAGAAGATTGTTAGCAAGGTCCATAGACTGGCTCTATCCAAGTCGTTCAAATACCATCACCATCAAAGAATGGACCCCCAAAGAATTGATTGGAACTTTCGTAGACATTACCGTCCACCGTTGCTATAGGCTGGGGCCATTGGTATTTGAGCAACGAGCGATATCTTGTGATCAGCTCTTGGGGTGGGGGACCAAGTAAGGCTATCATCTCTGCGAGGTGCGCTTTTGCCTGATATCGGCCTTGTTCATCATAGACTTGGCTGAATAATTCCTTGCCTTCAATCAGATCCCATAGCTGGAACTGGATTAGCCATGCAATAAATCACAATAGAGTGCAAACTCACAATAACACCCAAGTTCCATATATCTGTGCTCATCCTCCAACCACAACCAAGAATCACCTCTGGTGCGCGATAGTGGTCTGGCTGGATAGGATATATACCCCAATAGTCATCAGAATCGAGTCTTGCGCAATGTCCAAAATCGACAATATTGGGTATAATATTTCGTAGTTGTCTCAGGGGCCCAAAGTCGTTATGACGCTGATATACCAGTCGGCCAGTGGAGTCTATTTTGTATTCCATTGGTTGGTCAAATTGGTCGTTCATAAAGTCGCCCATCACAGATAGGTCTTCGAATGAGACCATAATATTCTCAAGCTTCAGGTCTATATGACATGTTATGAGCTTGACACCAAGCCAATGGATCGACCAGCAGAGAGCCACACACCCGCATGTACCATCTTGCATTCCGTATGAAGGTAATCGAGACCCACAAGGAGAATGTGAATATAGGTCTTGATAATCGGAAGAGGGATAATCCCATCGATGAAGCGTCTCCGAAACAGCCAAAGTGGCTCCCTCATGGGTTCATATGCGAGACACACATGTCGTCCTTCTGGACCGGAAATCTCGAAACATTCCGAAGAGGTTCGGAGAACCGCAAGTCCACGATGTGATGGGTCTTTCTCAGCAATATACTGCTCCATTGCGCGTTCGTTGTCAGCTATATGCCAGTTCGTATTGACTATCTTCAGTGCTACAACGTCTTCCGGTTCGTCTTCATTTCTAAAAGTGGCTTTAGCAGTTTTCGCATTCATATAGAGATTAAAAGTGACGATACCCCCGCATATCACGAGCAAACCATACGGTAGACGTGGTACCCCAGCCAACCTTGACGAGGATTTGATAGCGCTCGGCGAGTACCTCGCCAGGCTTCGCAGGGTAGAAGTTCTTGGAATTATATCCTGCGCATCTTTCCTCATCCACAGGCTCGTTTGGGGATAAAAGAGGCCCAGGATGGGGGATTGGAAAAGGCTTTCTGCGGAGTGAGGAAAGCGAACGCGTCAGTGAACGTCTGAGTGCGTTCATTTTACGTGGCGTTTTGACGCAATTCTTCGTGAAAGAAGACCCGGTCCGCTCATCCAAGAGTATAACTTCTGTGATAACTTAATTTAAAGGTAGATTTATCAAAAGCTCAGGTGATGTAGAGATGCAGACCAGGAACATAATGGTGTACACAACAAGGAGGTTTGGCGGGTGCAGAACAGCGGCCCATGCCACTAAAGCGGCGACCCTCGTTGTTGGTCCCTGAAAACCAAGTACTCAAACACATAGGCACCTCATATTTTAGTAACAGGGCTATTTTTGCAATCGACTGGAAGTATATCTGGACGCATGGGTCGGCTTAAGTAGTATATCGGCCCTGAATCTAAGCACGTCCGCTATGGGGCTCATGCTAGGGCTTCAACACTTCTATCTCTCGACAGAGCTTGTCTTGAGCACATTGCTATTGAAGGTTTGCGGCGACGCATTGACAACTACTGTTCGGGGAATTCTGGGCTAAATATGATAAGGGCAGGACAGAAAATTAAAAAGATAAACTAAAAAAAGAAATCGACAGACACTAGACCCGTTCTATACCCAAGCTCTGCTGAACCTTATATTTTGAGCCGTGAAGCTAACTAGAACTATTCCAGATGGCAGTCTCGCATTTTTTGCGACGCGTGTAGCGTTCATTATAAAACTTGAGAGCTCATCGTATGCTGCCCGGACTGCTTAGAGGATACGAATTATCGAAGAGTAAGACTGTCTTGGTATAGGAGTAGATAAGCACTTCACAAGGAACCATAGGAGAGCTTAGCCAATGCCAAGCAAGCTTGAGACATTAATCCTACTGAGCAGTCGTATACATCTCCGGGATCAGTCGTAAATAAAGTTACATGCGTTCTCGGCAGCATTCAAATTTTGAATTAGGATCGGCGCTTTTCCATATAAATTTTTTACGTTAAAAGATTTCAGGCAATTCGGCACGCTACCCTGGGAACAAAAGGCCAGCCAGACTGTCAATGATTGATGCCAACGGGGGCACGTGCCCGGGACTATGAGCAGGACGGACCCGCCCGTAGCTGGTTCGGACTGTCCAATCACCGACGGAGGATGGAGCACCTGATCGCCTTCCTGTTTGAGACCCGGGCGGATGATCCCCCGCAGCCAGTAAGCGGTCATCCATTTACAACGTGCAGAACTGCCCTCTTCAAAGTTACATTGAGATTGTCATTTGCTTCGGAGAACGGGAAATCCCGACACTACTATCCATGAAGTCGTATGGGTCATGCAAGCAAGGCCTTGGACCGAGTCAATGCCCGCCTCTCCCCACTTTTGCAATTTTGAATGGCTCATATGTCAGGGTATCCTTCATGCATATAAGTAGGGAACGGGTCCGACTTCCTGTCTTCTTTCCTTCCCTTCTTCAGCTACAGTGAGAGGAACTCGCATACATAACAATTGTATTGTTCCTTTTTCGAGCAAAGCAGCAGGCATCATGCTTACCAGACAATCCCTCGTGGCCCTACTTGGGGGTCTATCTCTCGCCGCCGCTCAGACATCCTCCGAGCAGTACCCCTCATTAGAGGAGATCCAGGCGGCCCAGGCTACTGTTCTGCCTCATTCTCCCGTCTCTAATGTCAAGGGCCTGGCCTTCAACCGTTTTGTGAATATTTGGTTGGAAAACACGGTATGTTCGTTCCTTCGGACAGCCCCAGCACGTCCCCCAAGGCCGATCTGACTGTAATTCCAGGACTATGAGTCTGCTGCAAATGATCCTCATCTCTCCAAACTGGCCGAGAAGGGTCTCCTTCTCACTAACTACTGGGCAATCACACATCCTTCGGAGCCCAACTACTGCGCTTCTGCTGGAGGTGATACCTTCGGTATGGACAATGATAACTTCAACCAAGTTCCTGCCAATGTGTCCACCATTGCCGATATGTTCGACGTGAAAAACATCGCCTGGGGCGAGTACCAGGAGCACTTGCCTTATCCCGGTTACCAGGGCAAAAACTACTCTAACCAAGAAACGGGCGCCAATGACTACGTCCGGAAACATAACCCCATGGTCTTCTACGACTCTGTTACCAAGGATGCTACCCGTCTGCGCCAGATTAAGAATTTCACCACTTTCTATGATGATCTGAAGCACGAGCGTTTACCTCAATACAGCTTTATCACCCCGAACATGACCAACGACGCCCATGACACCAACATTACCTTTGCTGGCTCTTGGACCTGGCGTTTCCTCTCCGAGCTTCTGGAGGATGAGTACTTCACCAAGGACACTCTCATTCTCTTGACCTTCGACGAGAATGATACCTATGAGATTGGAAACAAGATCTACAGCTTCTTCCTTGGAGGTGCTGTTCCAGAGAACCTTCGGGGCAAACAGGACGACACTTTCTACACCCACTACTCCATCATTGCCTCCCTTTCGGCCAACTGGGGCCTTCCCTCGCTGGGTCGCTGGGATTGCGGTGCTAACCTGCTCAGCTGGCTGGCCGAGAAGACCGGCTACGTCAACTGGGAGGTTGAGACCGGCAATTTATTCCAGAACGAGACCCACCCAGGTCCGCTGTCTGCTGGAGAATACAACACGTACTCTCCGGAGTGGCCTGTTCCATTGACCAAGGGAAGCTGCTCTGCTGGCCATGGCATTCTGCCCGTCGTCCAGCAAACGTGGAAGAACCTTACCGCGACCTTTAACTACACCAGCCCTATCCCGTATGACTCTGTGAGTGGGAACAACGTCGGTGTCAAGTATAGCAGGACCTTGGTATGTTACTCGGCCGCTGAAGTTCTCGGCTTTCATTTACTTGAGCTCTGTGCTAACATTATTCCTGTCAATAGAAGAACGGAAAGACCGAGTCTGGTATTACTGAGTAGATACCTCCTGCCATATGGAATTGCATTCATCTGATGCGAATGGCATGTAATTATCTGATTCCCTACATATGATTAATACAAAACGCTAGCGCTGCCATCACTAGTACTTGACTAAACGAGCAGTCCTCCCACCGGACACGATCAGTAGATAATGCCAACGAGATGTAGAATAGTTGATAATGCGAGATGACCTTATCTTATCGGAACCCCACAACTTCAGTGGCCGGCCGATTGCTCCGGCGAGTCAGGACCAATCGTATTGACTCCACCCGCTCCACGCGGTCTTATCTTGGCCACATAAGGTGCAGAGTCCAGTTCTCACCAACTGTTGTTCTTCTCTCCGTTGACTCCTATCCGAGTCCTAGTCCCCGCTAACCCGCACTGCGCATCTCACCATTATGCCACCCAATAAACGGCTCCGGACAGAGCCGATTGTCCGCGTCAGGACGGGTTGTTACACCTGCCGACGTCGAAAGAAAAAGTGCGACGAAGTCCGACCATCGTGTGGGGGATGCGTGCGGAACAAGCTCAATTGTGAATGGCCCGTCAATATCCCCGCCAGCTCGACAAGGCGAGATGGCCCTAATACGATCAATCAACAAGCTGTGCCGGACCAACCTGGAAGTCCATGCACAACACGAACGCATCGTGGCTCGTCGGGGTCACCGACTTCACCATCCGGATCGGCGGGATCCCCATCCGCGCTGTCGAACGGCTTTGAGGTTACGGAGGCATTCTCACCACTGACAGATGAACAAGCCCTTCTAGTTCCAATGGGCTATTCCCATGCTACCCCGCGAAGTTCTATCTCGGGGCCGGACTCGCCCACATCAATGACCATTGGGAATTTCATGCCCCGCAGCCTATCCATGCTCCCGGGGTACAGCCCTGAATCCTTTCAACTACTGAGCCATTACCTTGCGACAACAGCCGATGTGATGGCCAACGGCTCGACTCCCGTCAATCCCTTCCTGGTTCAGATCGTTCCGTTAGCGTTTACCAGTGACCTGCTCCTGCAACTGGTTCTCACGCAGAGTGCGGCGCACCGGGCATTCCGGTGTCGCAACGACTCCGACGAGGTAGCTCAGAGCCACTACACCAAGGCTTTGCAGCTTTTTCGAAAAGGTGTCACCGAGTTCATCGATGGGAAAGAGTCTAACCCGTTAATGCTCACGGTTGGGGCTCTTGTGATGTGTTTCACCGAGGTACTATCCCCATTACGTAAAGAAAACTAGACAGCTAACACCTTGACAGACAGCCAAGGGGGACATGAACGGGACCATCTTTGACCATCTATCAGCCGCAAATTCATTGCTAACGCGTCTCCTCTCACTGAGCGATACAGCAGTGCCGAAGGATCTAAAAGACTTCGTCATTGAATACTACACATACACCGCCGCTGTGAGCATGATCTCCATTGACGCGCGGGTCAGCCATCAATTGCTACTCAACTTCGACTTGGAACAGAAGGCTCGTCAGCTACTAGAGTCGGAGTATGTAGGAAATCTCTGTGGCTGCTGGTTAGAGTTACTGCTCATGATACCGTGCATCTTCGATCTGGGCCGCCAGTGGATGATGCTCGATGGCCAACCGGCCATGCCAACAGCCGATGATATCGCTATGTTTGGATCCTTGCAGGCTCAGATTATGCGATGGAATCCATTTTCATTCGTCACGCCGGAGGTCTTTTTGGCCGGTCGGGTCTTTCAACAGGCCATGTTGCTCTATCTATACACCTCTTTAGGGTCGTTCTCGCGGACGGAGCATGGGATGCACCAAGGTTTGATCAGCACTGCGATTACGGAAGCGATGTCCTATTTGAACCAGCTATCGGCGACCGCTCGCATCAACTCCGGTCTCTGCTGGCCTATCGCTGTGGTCGGATCCTGTTTATATGACATAGAGCAGCAGGAGCAACTACGACAGCGGCTGACTACAATGGTAAACACTTTCGGCCTCGGGAACATGCAACGGACACTTCTACTACTGGAGAGCATGTGGCAAATGCCTCTAGACGAGGCAGGCCCGTGGAACATATGTCGGGCAATGCAACAACATCAAATCTGGATCTCGTTCGCATGAGCGTTGATTAAAAGGCTATATTCATAAAGTACATCATCAATCATGAAGTCCCAACAGAAAGACGGTCTACCTCCGCTTATATCTATTGGCCCAGGTTCTTGGGCGCCTCAGTGGCAGGGCCTTCAGGAGTCACATAAGCCTTCGTCAGACCACCGTCGACGACAAAGTCAGCGGCGTTGACGAAGCTGCTCTCGTCGCTCGCCAGGAAGATGACCGCATGAGCCTGCTCAATAGCTTCACCGAAACGGCCAGTGGGGAAGTGAACCTCACGACGGAACCGCTTCTCCTTATCGTCACCCAGCCAGTCTTGCAAAAGTGGCGTGCTAAATACTGTCAGCTCGGAGTCACACACAACCAACAAGGAAGAACGTACTTGAGAGGAGCAGGACACAAGGAGTTAAACCGGAAGCCCTCCCGGGCGTGCACAATAGCCAACTCTCTAGTCATAGCCAACACGGCACCCTTGCTAGCAGTATACGCCAACTGAGGGGTAGCAGCGCCCACAAGCGCAACCATGCTTGCCGTGTTAATGATGCTACCCTTCTTCTTGCCGTGCTTCCGGAGGCTCTTCACTGCATGCTTGCTTCCGTACCACACGCCCTTGACATTAATGTTCATCGTCATGTCCCAGATCGCCTCGGGTGTCTCCTCTGAGTCTCCATCCTTGGGGTGCATGATTCCGGCATTGTTGAACATCACGTCCAGGCCGCCCCAGGCGTCTAGATGGGCCACTGCCGCCTCGACTTCGGATTCCTTGGACACGTCGACCACGCGGTACTCGACCTTGCCGTCGCGCTGAGGAACCACCTCGTTGGCTTTCGCAAGGGCCTTTTGGAGACCCGGCTCGCTGATATCGGTCATGAGGACGGAGGCACCTTCGCGGAGCATGAGGATTGTCGTCTCGAGACCGATGCCTCTACATGCTCTTGATTAGCGACCACTCTTTTCCCTATACAGAAACGGTACATACCCAGCAGCACCGGTAACGATGGCATTTTTCCCAGCTAATCTTCCAACCATTGTGTCTGTTATATAATTTGTTGTTCAGTATCTATTGAAATTCACAAAACAAAGAACAATATATACAGTTAACAAGTAGACAACAAAACAAAAAAGACAGAAACCCCCTTTTATAAGTTGACCCCGCATCGACCAGATAGACGATAGCAACAATGCGGTGAGCAGCAGCAATCCAGCTCCACACCGCGGTTAGCGATAGAAAGACGGTTCCCCTCATTGCCTCGGGTGCGATAAGACGAAGATAAGCGTGGGGCTGCTGCAGTGTTGCTGCCCCTCGCGCGGTCCCGGAGCGCGCTCAAGCACATTACTCGATCCGGTTAGTCTCCATCCAGGCCAATCGTTCTGCGATACGTCGCTTCCTATGCGACGGGTGCTTATTGGAGCCTGTTCTTCTACTAGGGAGGACGAAATTGAGATGCGCATGAAGCGTGTAGCTGGATTGCTGGGCTGTGACTGTACTCGACAGTGGTTTACTAGCTCTTTTGGCAGGGGAGGAGCAGGACTTAGTTACTTCGCAGGTCCTATATGCAGATACCAGGGATCTTTTGTGTCGATGTACAGACCTATCTCTTCATCCTGATCCGCTGGACCGTCGTATTATCCACGTTCCATGCGCTTGTCTATGTTATATAATGAACGTAGTTTTGATCTACTTGGTTAGGAAGATCGAGGCTACCTGGCTAACCAAGCTAAGAATACTGCCTCCCCAAACACAGTCTGATATTTAGAGTTAAAATCCCAGGGAAGAGTGCGAATAGAGTGAGCAAGGTAAGCTCTACTTTCATATTTTACTTTGATCTTCACCTTAGGGACTGAAGCTTCATATGCCATCCCCCTTGCGCATGGAATATTTTTATTCCACGCCGGGCAGTATGCATACGGGACACGCAGGACAAAGACACAAGCAGATATGCTGAAATGTCGGTGAGTTCCAATCAGAGCAAGGGCACTGCCTCTGCAAGATTGAATGTAGGAGTTTCATCGAAGTACTATTGCACCTCCCCCTTTGTCGCCAACGTACTTGCTCATGACTTGTGAGGCGTTATACACCAGAAAAACACCCACACTGATGATAAAAACCAGCATCTCGCATTAGCCACAGGACAAGAGATGACCAGAATGAGCTCAGTCGCATCACCCTTTGACCCGTTCTTGCTCACGCCTCTGGACGATACCAGTCCAGAGGTGTATACTTCCTGCTGCTTGATATGGTATCTGAAGGATCCTTCAAGAGCTAGTCTCGCGATACAGACCGGAATCGATAGACTGGTATCTCATCTGCCCTTCCTAGCCGGTATCCTCGAAACCGGAGAAAAGGGAAGGAAGGAAGTGAAGCCATCATGTGGGGAATTGAAAATGCTTCCCATGCTTTCAGTCAAACACCATCACCACTCGGCTCCGCCGCCCAATTCCCTTGATAGTTCGTACTGCCCCCTGCCGGCGTTCATTCCCGCCACCCAGCAGAGGCCTGTCCTCCGCTTTCAGGCCAATATCATGACCGACGCACTCATCCTGGGCACAAGCTGTCACCACTCCGTATTCGACGGCACGGGACTGGGCACTATCTTTGAGATGCTGGCTACCTTCACCCACAGCAGCTCCGTAGCAGAAGCAGCAGCAGCATGTTGTTCGCCACAGCCACTAACCGACTGCCAGAAGGAACTCGAATCTAGAATGGCCATCCGCAATACCAGTACACCCCTCTTGCCTGACAGCGACCGAAAGGACCATTCCGCCCAATATACCACTGGGCCACTCATCTTCCGCAAGGTGCCAGAGGTCATCACTCGGCGATTTGTGCTCTCGGCGAGCAGAGTCCAATCACTCAAGGAGAGATGTACCGCATTTCTCGATGCCTCCATGGACGACCACCATCCGACGGCCCAAGTGTCCAGCAACGATGTTTTCACGGCATTTCTGGCCTTGTGCGTTAGGATGGCGCAGACGGATGAGAACGGGTCGCTGAACCGATCAGACCCATCGCAGCTGGTCATGGCAGTCGATCTTCGTGGTAGAATTGTTCCGGCTATTCCGCGAGCCTACCTGGGGAACATGGTCACAGTTATCAGGGAGTACTACACTTGTGGTGCTAAGGAATGCCGGGCTCCCACGGAACTAGACGATGACTATTTCTTTTCCCTGGTGGCCGGCCTTGCGAGCAACATCCGACGGAGAGTGGCGGCTATTAATGATGAATATACTCGGGAATTGGTCTCCTATCTGCGGGTTAAAAGAGGTCAAGGGAAGAAAGTATTTGTCAATGTCGTGGGTACAACAATTGTGACTAGTTGGCGGCATCTTAAGGTGTATATGCTTGACTTTGGGGAAGGCTTGGGGCTGGTTGATAGAATGGAGGTCTTAACTCAAGGATCACCTGATGGCTCAATTATTGTGATGCCTAAACGCCCCAGAGCTAGTTCTGAGGGCTGTGCTACGGATTCACACTGGGAGGTAGTCCTATCCTTGAGCTCTCCTGCGATGAATACCTTGATGAGCAATCCACTATTTTGTTGGGCTTTGGACTGAAGAAGATGGAATATTAGCGGAGGAGATCTAATAACATTATTGAAATTTCACAGTGTTCTATACTGTACAATAAGCAAGTCTTGGAGTGTAATGACTTAAATAGGTAAACAGAGACAGCAGAGAACCAGGTAGGAGCAGGAAATATTCAAGCTTAATCATTCTGCACCATTGCACTGTAAAGCTTCCTAAATTCCGAATCTCTTCCAAGCAATGCAGTAGGTGAGTCGAACTCGACGACCTCCCCTCTCTCCAAGAGAACTATGTAATCGTAGCGCTCGATGCAGGCAAACCTGTGCAAGACAGCAAGAATGGTATGATTACGGAAGTCCTCGTCGATCACTTGCTGTATGAAGGCTGCAGTGGTGTCATCAACACTGCATAGATGGTTAGTTCAAGATTGTAGCAGATGAGGCCCCTCGGATAAATCACCGATAACCACATACCTACTAGCTGCTTCGTCCAAAAAAAGTAGTGGGCTATTCCGGACCAGAGCTCTAGCGAGAGCCAGTAATTGCCTTTCACCTGAAGACCAGGTGCTTGGGTCCAACTGCATGTTTAGACCACCATTGTCATTCACTCGGTCCCAAAGTCCGACCTTCTGGATCGCAAGTTCAAGCCTATCATCTGTGACCTTGTCGTGAGGATCTAGATTATATCGAACTGTCTCGGGCAGAAAGAAAGGATCCTGGGGTATCACGTTGACACGGGTCCGAATAACCTCTGGATCCAGGTCATTGTGGCATATTCCATCGATTGAAATCGAGCCAGATTGGATGTCTATCATCTGGAGAAGGGCCATGAATAGCGATGTCTTGCCGCTGCCTGAGGCACCACAAATTGCTATCTTTTGTCCTGATTTGATATTCAAGCTCACATTGCTGAGCACTGGGGGATTGCTCGGGCTGTTTATGACAGTTACTCAACGCAGTTCTCACATAGGATCAAGCAATAAACCTACCCATAGCTTGCAGTCACACGATCAAACACCACCGCACCCTCACGAGGCCATCCATGACTGGCTGTTGTTTTTATTACTGAGGTGCGACGCTCGGATGGTGTTTTGGCAAACTGCTGCACGCGAGAAACAGCGCCAATAGAGATTTCCAGTTGGGTCCAGGAATTAATTGTCTGGACGAGAGATTGATTGAAAGTCAAGACAAGATTAAGTGCCACGCCTATTTCTCCGGGGGTGAACTTATCTCTTAGCGAAGTTGTTATGGCAACAAGAAGAACTGCCATCCCAGCTAGAACTAAATCTAGAACTATGATAAGCCATTGTTGCACACTGAGAAGCATATAAAATGGCCTTTGGGAGTGATTCATGTTTTCCTCGAATAGGCGGTGAAGCTTGCTTTCCCACGCGAACGCACGGATGACGGATAGCCCTTTCAATGTCTCTAGAAAGTGAGAGTAAAGGGGTGATTTGGCCTCAATATCAAGTAATCGTAATTGGCGACAGGTCCGCAGGTAGACCCGTTGGATTACCATGATGGCTCCTATCAAGAAAGGTAATGAGATAGCGAGATACTTGCCCATCACGCACAGTACTACGAGCCTCACCACGCATAGGGCCAACCCTGCAATAGCTGTTACACTCATCGATAAGAACCAGATATGACCATTTGAGACTTACCCCCGGTGAAACCAACTGCCGCAGATGGAAGTCTCATATCAATAATATCCATGTCTTGGTTGAATCTGTTTGTTGTAATGCCGCTGTCTGTTTGGTGAAAGAAGGAAAGGGGTGCATTAAGTGTTGCTTTCAGAAGGATTGTGTGTAGGCCCACGCCAGTGTGGTTTATCACCTTGATGAAGAGCAGGCTGTGCCGCAAGTGAGATATGTTGGATTAGCTTGAAAGCCGTGTTCTGAGGGCATACTCCTCTATTGCGACAGAAGGACTCACTAGGTGGACCCTATAAAGAGAGTGATATTTAAGAGGCTTAACACGGTATATACTCCAAGGTAACGCCCCAGGTGAGAATTAGGATGGTTTGTGTTTGCTTCAGCCCACCACTGAATCCAGATTGCTGTACATGTATGAGCCAGTAGTCAAAAGGAAGATGCGCAGCAGTGCTCACTTACTGCAGAATGTCATTACGAACGCCACCAGGAAGGAACTGATTACAAAACCGCAGGTTGTCCACAGACCAGCATTTTGGACATAGAATCTATAGACATCCCACGTGCCATCGCGTCTAGAATAGTCGAGCTCCCGCTGGCCAACCCTGGGTTTTGCTTTGTTCTCGACTGCTAGTGACCTCGAGGGTTGGGAGTTTATTCGCTCGTCAGTGGCGTGGGCGTCGTCTTCGTCGGTCGATTCTAGAGACTGAAGGGCGACTTTTGGGGCCGCTGAAAAGAGCTCCGTATACGATCCTCTACTGATGACTGCGCCCTTGTCGAGGACGATAATCTCATCAGCAAATGAGAGTAGAGAACCTGCAAGCGTTGTTACTTATAGAACTCGTCAATACTGATGCATTAAGTGGACATACTAGTATGGGTTGCCAGAATGACCGATCTTCCTGCTCCTCGGAAAGAGCCATTCTTCCCAAAAATGTGCTCGGAAATCATCCGTATATTATTGAGATCCAGACCACCGAAAACATCATCCAAGACAGCGACAGGAAGCTTGGAGTACAGTGCCCGGGCAAGGGCCTACGTCCAGGGCGATTACTATGTGCGTAGCTCTGAGTGCGCGGGAACAACTTACGATTCGCTGCTTTTGCCCTCCACTAAGGCCATTGCCATCGCTTCCAGGGACGTACATGTCACCCGCCGGGAAGAGCATCAAGTCTTTCTTGAGAGAACATATAGAAAGGCATTGGTTGTACCATTCCTCGTTCACCAAGTCTTCACATGTGATGTTGTATCGAATACTCTTGTTCATGATCCATGGTGTTTGACCACAGTACGCGACATCTGAGAAGTTGGTGTTAATGTGTCCTTTCTGGACAATTGTCTCTCTAATGATAGTTTCAATCAACGTGGACTTCCCCGACCCAACAGGGCCGATGATCATAGTAATCCCCTGCCTAATATCCAAACTGAGATTTTCGAACACAGGCTCGGACTTCGAGGACCATGATATGTCAACCCCACGGAAAGAAATGAGGGTGTTTTTGTCTATTCCATGCCTAGAGCGAGGTGATAAGGAGATAGAGTTATTTGATGCAGCTTTCTCGAACACATTGGGCACTAAGGCTTGGTCATTTGGCGTAGTAGGATTCCTTGAAAGGTAGGCTTCGATTCGGTCATAGCAAGCTTGGGATTGTAGTAGCTGTGGGACGGCTTGCACAAACGTCAACAACGGAGAGGTCATTAGAGATATCAAGGAGAGCGAGGTGAAAGCTTGGGCAGTAAGAAGGGATTTATCATTATTGATCACAGATATTATCGCATAAACCGCAAATGTCGCAAAAGGGGCAAAGTCGAGGGGTATATTAGCTGTTGAGTTTAATCAGCTAAATCATCAAAGTGCATGAATCCGCACTCTTACAGAGAGAAACTGTCCATAAAAGTAGTTTTCGAAATCGCTGTGAAGTTTTTAGCTCAATCTGCCGCAGGCTGAATAACATCGAATAGAGAACATCTGTCAAACCAAGCATTTTAACGGCCTTTATATTCCCAAGCATCGTTGAGGTGACGGTAAGCCTGACTTGAACTTTTTCGACCCATGCTCTCTGCGCCGTTGCCATGCGGGTCGAGATAGGGAATGTGCCACAGAGGCAAACTGGTACATCCTCTGCATCAGCGAGTCCTTAGACAAAAGCACGGTCACTTTGAATAAAGCGAATGGTACTAACTCAGGGATACAATGGCAGGTACTACACACGCTGCTCGGACCTGGCGCTCTAGCAAGTAGATTGCGACTGCAACTTCTAGTAGCGATGCCCAACAATCATGCAAGGTTTTCAAGCTAATCCATATTCGCTCGACGTCAGTGCCCATC
The DNA here is from genome assembly GCA_009193545.1 of Aspergillus arachidicola. Classification (NCBI taxonomy): domain Eukaryota; kingdom Fungi; phylum Ascomycota; class Eurotiomycetes; order Eurotiales; family Aspergillaceae; genus Aspergillus; species Aspergillus arachidicola. The sequence continues at coordinate 226,266 of ML737137.1, forward strand.
AGGGTGACGGCTGCGACGTCTTGAACTTCGCTTCTTGTTAGGGCGGTCGTATGTTGGTAGATGATGGAAATAAGACCGGCTCGGGCCATGGCGGCGAGGCGATTCGTCTGGCGTGCATACACGGCTCTTGATATCTTGTATCGTCGAATTAACATCTGATGTGAAATCAAGATATGGGGAATTGATATCGTCATACCGCCATGCCAGCATAATTTAACGCAAATGCTAGAATGAGCATCCTGCTATAAAGGTGAACATCCTCCCCATTCTCCTGAAACAAATGAATGGTGGTGTTGATAAGAAAAGGCTGGCAGAAAGTGAATGCGCTCAACGCCAAGCGAGGGGGGACTCCCAACAGGAGGGTGTCCAGGTACGCGCAAGAGACGGCCTTGACAAGTCGGTGTTTCGGTTTGGTCTTCTCCCAGGCATGTTGCAATTTTCGTAGTGAATATTGCGAGTCTAACCTTGTATCAGCCTTCGGAACCTGTTCGACCTCAAAGATATCCCGATACCCTTGTCGAAGCAAAGGTATCACCCAGGTATAGAAGCTCCTGCTCCAAAATCCCACACGTTGTTCTCTTCCGATATCACCATAGCCTGTATTCAGAAACCTGATTTTGCACAGTGACTCTTGTATCACCGCGAGGACGGTGAATATAAAGATTGCCGTCCACAGCCCTTGGCAAACATTTTCTGTCTGTATGAGCGATAGTGAGCGCAACCGTGGAATGCCAAGAATTGTCAGAAGAGATAAGTAAAGAACGAGTAAAGACGAAGGCGAGATAGAACTTCGATCTTCTAGGATAGAGAGAACGATACATCCCGCAATCGCCAACGACTGTACTACTTCTGACGCTGTCGACAGTGTTGTTCGTAGAACGGCAGTTTCTCGTTGGAGGATTGTATAGACGATATGAAGAATAAGCAAAATGCTCAGTGAGATCTGCCATTGCCATACCAGAAGGTCAGGTAACACCAGATAAGTTTTCTTAGGTGATAGCTTACAGTTTTGTAGATGGTTAGTCGATGCGATCGCACTTTGACAGATGCTCTAGCAAGATACAGCACCCTGCCTGGTAGAATCAATAAGAAGAGAGCGGCAGGTAGCAGACTGAAGAAGGCATCTTCAAATAATAGAGTAAAATCAAAATTCCGACAAGCCGTTGTTATTCGAGGACCGAAAACATTGTCGCTATAAGGTGGGCATACAATACTGACGTTAGTTGTGTCCATTGAGGGATAGGAAGATGAACTGAGAACCCGAAACGAAAGCCGCATTAGACGATTGGGAGAATAAGTCCGAAACGGAAAGTGAAAGAACATAACTCCAATACCCAGATAATCAGTTAGAAGGGCAATATGTTGCATGGTCTAGAGGCCAGGGTTATGCAAGGGGCTCGGGGCATCTTTTGTCGGCTACTTTCTACTGTGATGTGTCGGTCACTGACCGACAAATGACGCCAAGCGCCCATTTCTGTCTTCCAAATGATATGGCCAGCATCAATGATCGACAGTGCATGCATGCCCATCGAAGTTACCCGAAAGTGGCGGTCCTCTTTTGGGGTAGCCCTCGCGGGTGTGAACATTCGTTACACACGGAGACCCAAAGCCCCCTTGCTAGTACGTCTGTCCGGCTCGTGACGATTATATTCGCTGGTCCATCTCATCCTACTATCCTCTTTCCTCTGTGGATACCCTCTATGGTTGTGGATGTTTGCCGTTCCGTAAAACCATGACTATCAAAGTAATTGTTGTTGGCGCCGGTGGATACCTCGGCCCTCACATCGTCTCTGCCCTTGACGATGACCATCGCTTTATGGTTACTATCCTAGCCCGAGCTTCATCCAAATCCAAATTCCCCTCCCATATTACTGTGCATCGCGTGGACGACCATTATCCCGAGCCGGAAGTAGTTGAAGCATTCAAAGGCCAGGACGTTGTCATCTCAACCGTGACCACGGGAGCACTTCAGCGACAGAAAACGTTCATCGATGCCGCAATACAAGCAGGCGTGAAACGTTTCATTCCATCGGAATTTGGCCATGATACTCGCAATGGTAATGCATCAAAGATGTTACCCCAAATGTACCAACAAAAGAGGGATATTGTGGAGTACCTGCGGGAGAAGCAGAATGACGGGCTTGAATGGACAGCATTCGTGACAGGGCCGTTCCTTGATATGTACGTTCTAGTTTGAATCACCGAAGGACAAGAACCCACTGACAGACGATAGGGCAATCGAAAATTTCCTGGGCTACAACCTCAGTCAGCAACACGCCACCATCCTCAATGAAGGATCGGATCGCTGGTCAGCCACTACTCGTGCCACCGTCGGTCTAGCGGTCAAAAACTCTCTGTTAATTCCTGAGAAGACCTCAAACAGATACTTATTCATTGATACAGTGACAGTTTCCCAAACCGATGTACTTCTGGCCTTGCAGAAGATGACGGGTACAGAATGGGGCGTGGATTATGTGGATGCGGAGGAGCAGAAACATCTTGCATTCGGGAATCTATCCAAAGGGCGCCTCATTGGCATTTCTATGTTGATGAGGTACATCACTTGTGTTAACGGCTATGGTGGGAATTATCTGGATTATGAAACAAGTGCGAACGAGATACTTTCCCTGCCCGTTAGAAACGTGGATGAGGTTATAGCTAGTATTCTGAAAGATTGAGACCGTTCAATGACATTGCTTTTCCGCTGGAGAGGATATCATGCTTATGTAGCTCAATATTTGATATGGCTCTAAGGAAAGGAGGGAGATAGGAAAATGTGTGAGAGAGTCCTGCGAGTGTGTAATATTCCATCTTTGTCTTGACGTGCAAGGGGTCTGATTGAATCCTGTCCACGGACTCTGAATGTTCAATGCGTGCTACCACTGGGGACGTCTTCAGCTCGCGGAGACAGTCTCAGCATGCCCAGTACCAGTGCTATCAAGGCCAATAAGAAACTAACTATCAGCCAGGGCAACCCGATCCAAAGTCCTCCTCTTCCCAGTCCCCAATTCAAACTATTGGTAATATACAAGCTTGCCGTCACTTCGCCTATGGATTGCGTTGCCTCGATGAGGGTATAGAGACGTGCCGTCTCCTCTCTGCTAGCCAGGCCAGTGATTAGTCCTCTAGTTATAAGGACAAAGCCTGCCCCAGCTGCATGTAGAAGCAGACTCGGTATCAAAGTGTTTATGGAGGACGAAAGACCAATGCCGAACAGACCTAGGGCGAGGAGCATGACACTGATTCGTGCTAGCAAGAGGTCCGATTGCAGTATAGATATACTTGCGCGAAGTCTTTCGGATATCTGGGGCAGGATGAAAAACAAAACCGGAATTGTGAACGCATGTTGAAGCGCAACGAGGAGAGTAGCATCTGCAATAGTCCTATGAAAACGTATAGAGATGTATTGAACTAAAAACGCAGAGCCACCGGCCAGTTGGGTTACGAAGAATGCCGGCAGAATTACTGCCACTGGGTAATTGTAGCAGATGAATCGATATGACCAAATTGTCTTCTTAATTCTAAGAACGAGGGATGTCAGAGAGATGGAGGTGTCTGCTGAGATGGTTGTCTCCTGAGACTTCTTCCTCAATGTCTCTGGCAGAAGGTTCGCGACGAGTAGCCCGGCGAAAAGCAATCCACAGCCCGCCATGAGTGGGACTCGAGAATCAAATTTCATGAGAACTGAGCTGGTAACGTTAGCAAGAAAGCCTGCCGAGACAGTGGCGATCCCAAAGCGAAGGATTACTGTGTCTCGTTCGGCTTCGGCTGTCGCATCGGCTATCATGGACCAGAAAAGGGCGAATAAAAGAACCGGACCACCACCTAACACCCAGCCTACGGCACCAAACCACATCGTACGTAGCGGAAACATACTTGGAAGCCATAGTGGGGCGATGGAAAAAACCGAGTTGAACAAAAACCCAGCACTAGCCAGACGGATGGCCAGCTTTCGTCCGTAATGATCGGCCAGCAAGCCATACGGAAGGGCGAAGGTCGAAGCTGTCAATTGATTAACTACCCGAAGTAGGAGGTCTGGGATCAGGACATACTCAGGAAAGCATTAAAAAACTCCCTATACCCGATGATAGTGGTTACCTCTCTTTGTACTTCGGGAATCTTGCACATTCCCTCCGAGATCTGTCCTGGACCCGGTAGCTGGCTAGGGTCATGAGCATTCCAGTAATTTCGACAAGCGATAGACTCAACGATTCTCGTCAGTGGACTTTGAATCATTGGGCCACCCATGCCAATGGCTAGGTATATGACGAATAGCTTGATGATTAATCCGTGGTTCGAATGTTTCTGGAAAGGTATATCTGAATCCAGTGATTCTGGACTTTCATCATCTCCTGCTGGTAGGAATGGAGCACCTTCGCCATTCAAGTAGGGATCACTGCGATGAGAGGCCGGTTCAGGGGAAGCCATTATGGAAATCTTGATGAGTGAAGATCAAATAAGTATGACTTCAAGATGGGATTGATTGAAACTCTGCAAGTTGTGTGTGGGCTGAATGAATAAAAAGAGCTCTTGGGGACTGATTGAGAAGCCGAGCCGGCAATATTACCATTATCTGCGATACCTTGTTACCATCTGCTGCAGTAAGTGCAGATTGAGGAACAGCATATGCACAAGGTTCACTATGCTCGATCTATTTCAATGGCTAAGACATCGTGGCCATGTAAGGGTAAGGGGTAGTGCGGTCTACACCATGCATGATAGGAGTCACAGGACTAGCGATCATCTTTCACCGCTCCTTGGCTTTTCCGTTTACTGCTTCTTGCTTCGTCTTACGCGGGTAGGAAAGGAAATCCACAACATGCCGCAACATAATCTGACCTTGCGTTCTTCACGGTTGCTTGACTGACTACTAGGTCATAGTACAATCCAGATAGACAGCAATGAAAGGCAAATTGGAATCAAACTTCCAAACAGCTCAATCTAACCTCACTAGAACCCATCCAAGTCGGACGTACTACTCTTCTGCAATATGGTAGCTAGCTAATCGTGCCTTTTCGTATGTTGGTGTCCAGCCTGCCCCAGAACACCCTCTTGCTTCTGATGTTTACCCAATTTCTCGCCAAGTTCCGACTCCCGGTTCTCCCAAGGTGCAGGCCACACATAGGCATCGTGGGGGATTGGCATACGGTCAAACTTTTCAGCATCCACAGAATTCTCTAGCTGCCACTTGTATATGGCATCGAAATCTCTACATTTGCGATTAACACTAAAATCAGGCCACGGCTGTGTGCGACCGTCCACCCAGGCCAAGGTGATTACTTCGGTGTTGGCATTGCACTGGATGTTTTGCAGCAGGATGTCAACACAATGGCCCAGATGTGTCCACCGGCTCGCGTGGGTGTTATTAGCATCAGTATGAACACCAGTCGGGATGTATCCGGGATAATCGTGGAAAGCGGCCTTGCGCAGCATGTTCAGGCAATGGACTTGCTGAATATCCGACATCGGTTGTTAGCAAAGTATTACAATTTGATCTCGGCTGATATCTGTACAGAGGACTCACGTGCATCACATCCAGCTGAACCATATAAGCATCATCTCCAAACCCCCAATAGTCATTGTCAAAGCGCATCACAGTATCAGGATTCTTTCCCAACCTCAAGATATCCTCGCGAGAGACAATGTGCGTGCGGATGGTCTCATATTGTTCCCAATCAGCGTCGTTCTCCGGGCCGGGCTCTTCGCGTGCAATCGACACCTCTGGTTTGGCGAAAAACGTTCCGTTGAGTGTAGTCTCGTAGGTGGGAATTTCAATAGCGTCGAGAATCGGCGCTGTGAGCCTTTATGTTAGCCATCCATAGGAATATCCACCTATTTGATGTTAGCGGCACAGCAAACTCACACCACCATGAAATCGGTCGCAGGTCTGCATTCTTCCCTGCGTAAAGCTGGCAGTGAGAGGTAAGAATCATAGACACAGTGGTTCCAAGGATAATGAGGTTCGTTATAGTCAACAGGATCCAAATACGAGACTTAGGTGTCACTGTCTCTCTCTGGAGTCGTTCATTCATCAGCAGATGTTCTTCGTATTTGCCTTCGGGTTCATCATCACTGGCCGATGAGAAATCAAGCTGGTGAAACTGATGATATCTGCGGAACGACTTGAACAATTTAGAGAAGGGCCCCATATTGCAAGGTTGTCGGAAAGGATATCGTAGTTGGGGGAAAGAACGAGGAGAGCAAAAGATTCTTTAGTGTTGGGCAGGGTAGGTCTCCTCGTTGTCTAAATCTTGAAAGTCTCGCACGCAGCCAATAGAAGAGGAACAATCAATGAATCAAGAACAGAGGTGTGAACTGGAATACTTCTAATGTCCCGGGAAAGGGTTCCTGGGTCTTATGACCTACCAAAAATCCCTTGCAGCCGCGCTGTCAGGTCAGTGTCTTTTATTCTTGCATCGCATGGTCCAGTTTCCAGGGCTTTAGCATCCGAGCTGTTCATCCCTTACGTGTCACTCGGTTGAACCAGGCCGTGCAGAAGCATGTGGGGACCGGAGGGATAGATTGGTAGCTACACTTTGTAGCTACACTCTGATACGCTTTGTAGGGAAGCCATTCCTCAACGCACTAAAAGGGTATAGGTGCAAGAAGACGCATATCTCACACCGCAATATAGCACCTTACTTCCAGAGAGATGTGATAAAGTTTTACTTTCAAAATGCATGCACTGTGCTGGTTACACGATTAAGTTTTCCTTTCCATTCTTTCTATCAGTGTTCAATCACTGCACTCAGTAGTATCCACACCTGTAGTAGCAGGTTTGTAGTAGACACCTTCAGTAACGCCGACAAGACCAAATAACGGTGCCCATTACACTTGCTCTCTGTGTAAAGCAGGAGCGCCCAGGTCAGCTTTAGTACCGTAATTGCCTCAAACGGCAGATACCGTAAAGCCGGTCAGGAAGTGAGTATTGTCGGTCAAGGAAGCGTCATTTGTGGCTGGCTGAATGAATGCACTGGTATGTATGGTTTAGATAGTCTAGATGCATGTCCTTATTTAAGCCTATACTGACACTATAGCTGCATATACGTGTCACATTTGAATCTCTCTGTAAACTACTTTTTCACATGACCCTAGCCCTTGCCGCTGAGCGTGTATAGGCGATGAACTTGCCTATCCTTGCGGCGGCCTCGATATATAAAGAACCCTGCTCTACCTACGTCCATGTCTAAGGCCATCTATCAGAAAGGAATCCCTATCTTAGTGTTTTTCCTTGAATCCGAATCCTCCTTTGTTTCTTGCTCTGCTAGAAACTTATAACCACTCGCTATTAGCGAAGTCTTATCATTTTCATCAATCTTCGGCCAAGATGCATCTCTCTCGCTACATCGCTGTATTGTTGTCGGCATCGAGCTTTGTCTCTGCTCTTCCGCTTCAAAATGATGTGACCTCCGACGACGGATCTAAGTCCATAGATACGACAATGGCCACCGCAGTGGAGCACAAGGTAGCTAACCCCGAGGACCTTGATGCGACCCCTAAGGCCCCAGAGGATCTTGATAAACGATTCTACTACACCAACTACAAGCGCACCGCTGAGATCCCCGAGGATCTTGATAAGCGGTT